>CM047877.1:7109902-7173649 GCA_026212405.1 Petrea volubilis | reverse complement strand
AATTTCAAGAAAAAAATAATGGTAATATCAAATTATAGATGGTGATACTCAGTAGTGGTTATAGTATTATAAAATTAAATTACTTCGTTAAATTTGGTAAAATAGCAAATTTGGATGGGGAATTTGATAGGCCCGACAAGACGTATCTTGTTGACCAGGTAGACTGATATGGCTACAGAAAAGTTGTTTTTTGGATATATTTATTAATGCTTACAAGAAGGTCTTAAACCTTGAGGGGATATTTGTAATTTTTAAAAAAATATTGATTAATTTTGTAATTACACTATATCTCGAGGGATGTATACGTAATATGCCTTTATAGTAAAATTAATATAATTAAGAGGAAAATCTTTTGAATGAAGTATGAATTTCTAAAATAGATATTGACTAATTATTAACCGTACTTCTAGTGCCCTCTATTTGTTTTGTGAGCAAAATAAGATTAGTTCAATAAAAAGAATTGCATTAGCGTTGCAATTTAGGCTCATCTAAAGATTTAAAACAAGAAGAGCAAGTGGAAAATAACTAACTAACCTGCCAAAATTTGAGGTGTTCGAAGGATGACGATTGGAGAGATAGAAAAGGAACAGAGGACCTTTTTTATAGGAAGGTAAAAACAGGCGTAACCCTTGTAAGATTTCAAGAAACAAAATGCAATAATTTTTCTATCTTACCTTTGAAGACGACGTCAATCTTCTCATTTTCAGGTACACATTTTTTCTCTCTCTAAAAAAAAAGAAAACACGCACACACACAGAATAATGTTCATCATTTTTCACATCAAAATTGTGTCGAAAGAACGCATACATGTATATATATACGTCGATTCGCCAATGTAGGTAGGATATGTATACATATATATACACACATATACATGTATGTGTATATATATGTATATAAACATATATATACTCATATATACATTTATATATATATATATATATGTGATTTCTTGTTTTTGATTTATTACATACATACATACACACACATATAGATTTATATATATGTAATTTGTTGTTCTTCTTTTTGTCTTTCGGTTTTATCATAAATTTGTTGCAGAAAATGATATGTTCCGGTAACGAATAATAAATATTTAGGTGTGGTAGATTGTGGTGAAGAGAGCAATTTTGTGGAGAGGTCCGATTGAAGGTCCATCTCCGAATGGCGGCTTCACCTCCTGAGGAAGCTCCACTGACAACAAGTAACGTTGATCAAACACCGTCGTCTTCGAATAATTCCTCCTCATCCTCATCCTCGTCACCCCCTGCCTCGTCGTCGGCGCCACCGCCCTCCAAGAACAATAATCCTCCGCCGCCCCCGGCCGAGAAAGATAAGAATTCTTCGCCGCCACCATCACCTCCCCAAAACTCATCACCATCACCTCCCAAGAACTCATCACCATCACCTCCGCCACCATCAGAATCATCACCCTCTCCGCCACCGCCTGCATCTTCGTCGCCACCTCCACCATCCCAATCCAACTCCCCACCGCCCCCCGCCTCCACACCGCCGCCATCTAATTCTAATTCCAATTCCCCTTCCAACCAATCCCCGCCGCCCCCCTCTTCCTTGTCATCTAATTCTCCGCCCCCACCCTCTCAATCTTCAGCCCCATCTCCTCCACCACCAAGTAACTCATCCCCCCCATCATCATCCACGCCCCCGCCGCCCCCAACCACCCCTTCTAGCTCCTCCTCTTCCCCTCCTCCTCCAGTAACTACAGATGGCTCTAAATCTCCTCCGGGGGCCGTGTTTCCTCCGCCACTCGCAGGCTTTATTGGTTCACAAACACCCGCGGCCCGGGGTATTTCCTCTGGTCCTCCGGGTTCAGCTGGGTCAACGTTCACCAACAAGTCTCCGGGTTCTGGTGGTGGTTCACCGTCGCCCTCGCATGCATCCGCTACAAATGTAGCTGTGATTTCTGGGGTTGTTGGTGGTGGTGTCGTGATTTTGGCACTTATGGTATGCTTCATAATATTTTTGAGGAAGAAACCGAAACCGAAACCTTCAGGTCCAGGGTACGGACACCCGCCTAAAGGTACAACATTTTGTAACTCTAGTGTGCTCAATTGTGTTAATCTTGGAGTTAATTTTGCTTAATAATCACATATAATACATACGTGGATGTATTGCATGATTCTTGATGTAGGAATTGTTTTCTAGGATTGATAGATGATTGGGTTAAATTTTGGAACTTTGATTTGCATTTGGTCTTTTAAGGTACAACTTAAAGAAAGGGTTAGTTAATAGGGTGATTTACATTGACCACTCTGAGATTAGGCTAATTTACGAGAAACCCCCTGTGGTTTCAAAAATTACCAAAAATTCCCTGAGGTTATACTCATATTACAACTAGCACCTATTTAGGTTGACTTATGAACAATATTAATTCTTTTTTTTTCCCTCTGTAATATTGTTATCATAAAATTTTCATTTAATAGATTTGAAAAAAAATGTGATTACTTATTCAAATAAATATTTCGAATTTAATGCTATGAATTTATACTAAATGTACGTAATATGTGCTAAATTTATATTTGAAAAAAATATAATTATATGCATCGTATATATCCATTATGTGAAATGAGAAATATAAACATTGATTGAAATAAAAAATTGAAATTAAATAATACACTTGAAAACTTTATTTAGCATGAAGACTCTAACTCATTTCTCTTAAAATTTACTCCGTATTAGCGATAATATAACATACTTGATGTGTTGGTAGATACCTTTAATGCATTAAATTCAGAATATTTATTTGAATAAATAATCACATTTTTTTTTCAAATCTATTACATGAAAATTTTATGATAACAATATTACAGAGGAAAAAAAAAAGATTTAATATTGTTAATAAGTCAACCTAAGTAGGTGCTAGTTGTAATATTTGTATAACTTCGCGGGGGTTTTGGTAATTTTTGAAACCATAGGGGGTTTCTCGTAAATTAACCCAATCTCAGGGTGGTCAGCGTAAATCACCCAAAAAAAGGGAAGGGGTATTTTCGAAAATTCGAATAAGTTTATAATATTTTTGAAATCTTAGGGGGTTTTTGGTAATTTTTGAAAAAGTAGGAAATTTTTCGTAAATTTATCAAACCTCAGGGGTAGTCAGTGTAATTCGCCCTAGTTAATATGGGAAAATTGCAATTTTTGGACTACAAAAATAGGGTTTTGGCATTTTTGGTCAACATGAATTCTCAATTTGCGATTAAGTCCTACCAACTATCAAAGCTTGTGGACCGAAGGCACATTATTTCACTAGAAATTGGAAAAGTACTCACAAAAAAAGAGTCACATGAGGTGCACGTGAGTTTTCTTAATTGATTTTTTTAGCTTGTTTTCCTATGCGAAGGCTTAGGTAGAAGCTCAAAATGCTAACCAAAATGTCAAATTACTAACTTTGACCTTTATCCTAGGTGCCCACATATGAAAAATTGCTAGTATAGCAATTCTCACGTGACTTTTTGACGATGAGTTTTATCATTTTTGATAAAATTTGTCCTCAAACTACAATTTTCAAAAACTTGTAGGATGTAATTGCAAATTCAAAGTCCATATGTGCAAAAAATGCTAAACCCTTATTTCGAAAGGACTAAAATTGCAATTTCCCCTATATACTATTTACTAGTGGTTGGGGGCATGCGCTATCTTGCATAAACTAAGAATAAAATATAATTTTAAAGCAGCTTGGTTAATAACTTTGTTTGTACTATTTGAGAAATTTTAAAGGGGTTTGGAACTTCTCATTTGTGTATTTCTTTTTTTTTTTTTTGGTAAATTTCCTAAATATTGCTTATTAAGTTATTACATGTCCCAAAATTCTAGAAAATTGCAATTTGACGAAGGAAAGGATAATAATCCAGATGATCTTAACTTATAACACAAATTTCGCAATATGCTGTAGTTGACAAGTCATTGACAATAAAATTTTATTGACAATCATTGGTGATATCATTTTATCGTCACATTAAATACGTTTTTAATTGTGAATAGTTATGAGATAAAATATTAATTTCGATTTCCATTAACACACATTGCAACAAAACTAAAAGTTACATACTGCCAGATGCATTATTGTCACTTAATGTATATCAATAGCGCTACGTACTAAACTTTTAATCATTAACAATATCACTTAGTTGTTGATTTTCATATCCAGGTGGTGAACAATACTACGCCGGTCCGGACCAGTGGAATAGTCCCCACAACATGAAGCTTGGTGCTCCACCCGGCTACATGGGGACACCCGGTGGCAACGTCGGCATGTGGGGCCCACCCCCCTCGGCCGGGAATGCCAGTAGCGAGTTCAGCTCCGGTTATTCAGGGCAACATATGACCCCTAGGCAACCCCCGTCGCCAAATTACGGGGCCATGGCTCATTTTAGCCACGAAGAGCTCGCTGCTGCGACCGGTGGGTTTTCGCAGGCCAATTTATTGGGCCAGGGTGGGTTCGGTTTCGTACATAAAGGCGTTTTGCCTCATGGAAGGGAGGTGGCTGTGAAGAGTCTCAAGTCCGGGAGCGGGCAGGGAGAGCGAGAGTTCCAGGCTGAGGTTGAGATCATTAGCCGAGTCCACCATCGCCACCTTGTGTCCCTCGTTGGGTATTGCATTGGTGCTGGGCAAAGAATGCTCGTCTACGAGTATGTTCCCAATAAGACCTTGGAATTCCACCTTCACGGTAAATATTTATATATATCTAGCTTTTCTTTTATAGGTTAATCATAAAAAATTCCTGAAATTTGGCTCATTTCTACACAACTTCTTGTAGTATGAAAAGTTACAAATATTTTCTTAACATTTGGTTTTATATTTTAGGTATATCCCCCTAATCGCAGGTACATCATAATGCAAAACCAAGCATTAGGAGGTACTTGTAATTTTTTACACCACGTGAAACTTTGTGGAAACGGGTTTACCTTTAGGGAGGTTTTTTGAAATTAACCCTTTTTATAAGCAGGAAAAATATGAATGTGTGTCTTACAATAACTTAGCCCTTCAAATCCTCTATTTCATTCTCCAATTCATAACGAAATTAGAAGGAATAAAATTAAAATGACCTTTTAACTTACATAACGAAATTTGCATTTTCTCCTCCAAAGAACATGAGTGAAAAACTAATAGATACCACAGCAATTAGCATGAATCCTTACTATTGTACAATTATTCTTTTTAACGCATCACCTTTAGGAATCTTACAACTATTGCAGACCTTGTAAATTCTAAATATTATTGCTCAACAACAACATATGTAATTGCAGGACAAGGTCAACCTGTCATGGACTGGCCAACTAGGCTTCGTATTGCGGTGGGATCAGCAAAGGGGCTCGCGTACCTGCATGAAGATTGTATGATATTACATTGTTTAATTATTTTATCCTTTAATTATGTGTGTGTGTGTGTGTATCCATGTTGAATCCTATGTGTCGGTTCATTGGAGAAAATTAAATACATTTCCCATTATTTTTGCTGCATGATTACAGGCCACCCTCGAATTATCCATCGCGATATCAAAGCCGCCAACATTCTCCTTGACTACAATTTTGAAGCCATGGTAATATATTAACAATCGTTGGTTTTCAGTTCTCACGTGATTATTCACACACTATAAGAAAAAGTAATATTAGTGATAATATATAAAAGTGATAATATAAAAATAGTCACCAATAATTATATTGAGTGACAGTACGATTTATTGTCACCAATTCCATGTTTTAAGTGATAGTAATTTTTATACTGTCACAAAATCATTTTATAATGATGGAAATTAATGTTATAGTAGTTGTTACCATTAACAATTGGTACCCTTATGGTGAAATTTGGTGAAAAAAAAATTGTTACTTGATTTTGTAACAAGATTCCATTGTCATTATAGGTATGCACGTTACTAATCATCAACGTTGTCACCTTAGACATCATAATATCACAATTGACATTGTGTAAATCATCCTCGTAACAAAATAAATTTATTTGTTATTGATTATATTTAATTAATGACAATTTTTATTATCACTTGTTACCTTGTCATCAATTTATTCATTTTTTCATAACGACATTGGTTACACTAAGACTTCCTTTTTCCGCTCTCTCTCCCATATGTAGGTGGCTGATTTCGGTTTGGCTAAGCTCACATCTGATAATTTCACTCATGTATCCACCCGTGTCATGGGAACTTTCGGGTAAGTATATTTAATTAGAATACGGTGGAAAATTCAAGTTCGAATTGGGTTTAATCGTGTCAATGCAAATTATCTAGCGAGCTTATCACACTCGTTATTAAATTGATGCATATTTTAAGAAGAATGATCAATAATACAGAAAATATAATCATATTTATGATATAATTTTTTGCGTGCAGCCAAAATCTTGTTCAAGCAAAAAAAAAAAAAAGAAAAATAGAAAATAGATTTTATTGGAAAATGTTCATGTGTCACTTCAACTATTCTGGAGGGAAAATTTTTAATTCTTAACTAGCATTTGACCGATGCCCAGGTACAGGAAACAATATTCTTATTCACATATTATTTTAAATTTATAATAAATAAAAGATAAATTGATGAAAACAAATATATTCCTAATATAAAAATTTATGAATACACCATAATCAAATAGTTGATAAATAAGTATAGAGAAAATTTTAATCAATATGCAACTTGCGAATCGCATTATGTAGAAATAAGTGATGCATAACTATAACAATTTAAAGTTAAACTGATTGATAAATTTAATACATAGAACACTATTAATTAAAAAAAAATAATTTAGTTAGTCAATTTGAATTAAAAATAAATTTAAAAAATACTATAAATATTGTAAATAATGTATTTTTTTGTTTAATTTTTAAAAATTTTATGATGGAAATAATTCTACGTTGAAAGTTATTGTCCATATTGTACAAGATACTTACAAAAATTAAAATTTAAAATTTTTAAAAATGTCGTAAATAGGGACACTGTGATTTGTCATTTGATTTTTTATTTTTATTTTTTTGAAAAAAAGTATAATTTTAAAAAAAATATATGTAGAAATAAGTGATAGATAATTTAAATAATTAAAACCTAAAGTGATTGATAAATATTATAAATGAGACATTGTAAACAATACTGTCTAAATGTGAAAAAAACATTTTCAAAGATGTTTTCAATTTCTAACCTTTTTTTTTTTTCATTTGCAAACACCCTTACAAAACCACTTTGGTTTGAATCGAGCGATCATTAAGTACATTATTTGTTGCAAGCCAAAAAAAAAAAAAAAAAAAGGAAAGAAAAGTAAAAAGCTTCAGATGTTTAAAACGATCAAATTTTGTTCGAAAATTCAGGTACCTAGCTCCCGAGTACGCATCAAGCGGCAAGCTAACAGAGAAATCCGATGTTTTCTCATTCGGAGTGATGCTCTTGGAACTACTAACTGGTCGTCGACCGATAGACCTTACTAATAAGCTCATGGAAGATAGCTTGGTGGATTGGGTTCGTTCTCGTTCATATCTTTAAATATTTTTCATTTAATTTATACACAACCAGTTTATATATATCTTTTGATATTGCAATTAATAGGCAAGGCCTCTCCTAACCAAAGCAATGGAAAATGGCAATTTTGACGAGCTGGTAGATCCACGACTCGAAGGTAAATACGATCATAGTGAGATAGCTCGCCTGGCTACCTGTGCTGCCGCCAGTATACGCCATTCGGCTAGAAGACGCCCTAAGATGAGCCAGGTGATCAAACAGCTTCGTTATTTATTTATTCCAAGCAATTTCATATATAAGTGTTTGCAATGGTTGCTTCTACTCTCCTTTTTATGCTTTTTAAGTGGGAAAAAAATATAACCAAGCATTTATATGATAAAAATAAAGGGTAATTTTATCATTAATATTTAGAGTACTCAATTTTAAGGGGTAATTGATGTTTTTTTTATAATACAGGGACTTAAGTGTTATAAATAATATAGTATAAATAGGTAAAGTATATTTTGCCTTGAATTAAATAATAACATTCGTCATAGTATTATTTAATTGATTTGACATCAAGATTCCTATTGTTTAAATATTATTTTTAATTTAATCATATGGTCCACAAATTTCAACTACTCCATTTTTAAATATAATTATCAATCTAACCATAGACCCCAAAACATCAAGATTCCTATTGTTTAAATATTATTTTTAATCTAATCATATGGTCCACAAATTTCAACTACTCCATTTTTAAATATAATTATCAATCTAACCATAGACCCCAAAACTCCTACTATTACATTTAGATACTATTTTCAATCTAATAATTCAATATTTCTCTCATCCAATCATGTTTTTATTTTAGTTTTGCTTGTTTTAGGGGATGTTTGTAAATACGTTTAAAAAATACATATATTTTTCTACTTCTGTTCAAAAAAGCAATTGTGTCGAATATTGTTTTGCTACTTCTATTGAAAAAAAATGTTAAAATAAATTAAAAGTTAGAAGTAACTTTCATTTTTTTTTGGTTGCAAGAAGTAACTTTCATTGCTTTTCCAATTTCTTGTTAAGTTTTTAAAAATTAATCAGTACTTTTCAATTTTTTCTTTCCAAACACTAATGGCTTTACTCAATTTTTATTTTTCAATTTTTCCTACAACTTCAATTTATCTAAAAGCAGAACTATTTACAAACACTCCCCACGAAAGAAAAAGCTAGAAGCTAAAAGACACCATGCGGGAAAACTATCATCTTTTGTCCCATAGGTTAAGCTCTATTGAATGTTAGTCTCATCAAGTATGAATATCTCACAATGCATCTCATACCTTTTAAATTATCTCAATTTCAGTCCTCTAGCTAACTTTGGTTAAGTATTCACTGGTAAATGCATGATGATTAGATTGTAAGAGCTCTGGAAGGAGATTCGTCATTGGAGGACTTGAATGAAGGTGTGAAGCCCGGGCAAAGCAGCATATACAACCCCAACGGGAACGCAGAGGCTTACAATACCACCGCCTACAATGCGGACATGGACAAGTTCAGGAAGATGGTGATGTCCAGCAAGGAATTCAACAGTAGCGAGTATGCCAGCAGTGGAGAGATTGGCCAAAGCAAGCCCTGAGATGTGAGGGAAAAAAAAGAAAAAAAAAAGAACCATTTATATAGATGACTGAATACATTAACTAGCAGTCCGTCAAGATCAATTTATATACATGCAATCAGAAACTTATTTGCCATGTTCAATGGTTACTACTTAAACTTGAGAAATGACGGAAAAAAAATTTAAGCACTGCAAATGATGTACGTCTTTTCTTTTTCTTTTTTCTCTTTACCCTTTTTTTTCCTCTTCAATCATTTTCTCCAACTATCAACTTCTATTCTATGTACTCCGACGGAGTTTTATACATGATGTAGGATGGATTCTTTTACTGGTTGAATTTGCTTGTGTAATAATCCATAGTTAAAACTCAATGTGCCATGTAACAGTTCGTAGGGGTTCATTGGTGGGGTTGTATGGATATTCTACTTATAATTATATCTGGTAAAAATGCTTTTTGGCCCTTTACAAAATTCACGTTTGATTTCTTATCCATTAATTTAGGGAATAGTCAATCCCAACATGGGTGGGATGTAACTCAATTAGTTTGGATTGAGTTGATAGGAGTTATAATTTACTGTATTACCCTTGAATTTATATGATGGGATCCAAATTTAAAGGCTTTTCATAATTTGTTTCTAATTCATATAGGAAAACGAATAATACCAAACACTCTTTGAAAGATATCTTACGAAATAATATATACTTGCCACCAAATAAATTAATGCAATAGATTAATAGCATATTTATGGCATGTGTATTCAATAATTGCATTATCATACACAATGTTATATTGATAGCAAACGCAAGCTTTGAAAACTAGGACTTTATATATTGTATTAAGAAATCATTTGAAATTTTTTATTCTTCTACATACACGAAGTGTCTATATAGGTAGTGGCCAGAGCTACCTTAGTGTGAAGGGTTCAATTGAGCACACTCAAATTATAAAAACTTAATTTGTCATATGTATATAATTTGGGATAGGAAAAATTATTTTAGAATCGCATGTTGTATCCATTTTAGGACACTAATTTGTCTCACTTCAATTTTAGGACACTAATTTAATAATTTTTTTACATTGAGTATTTTTCGCCTCTAAATGTCCCATTTAGTTGGAAATTTAACAAAATTAACCAGAAAGTGATGTTAACGGCTAAATAACAGGGTTGTTTAATGGGACGACACTTATGTGGCACTTGTGTATATTCTAAAATGAAATGACATACCAAATAGAATTTGTTATGGGCAAAATGTAATTAATTAAGCAACAAAATATTAAAAGCTCAAAATAATTTAATTTCATATGAAAATACACAATGTACTAGTATTTAGCCTTATGCCAAGGCACGAGAAATAGATATCTTTATGTATATATTTTTATAACTTTCTATTATACAAAATAATTTAAAAAAAAATAAATTAGATTTTTATAGCATAAATCGATAAATAAATATATTAAAAAATTGTATAACAATAGGATGTGTTTCGTCTCAATATTAATTTTGGTATAATTAAGACAAGGATGTTTTAAAAAAATTTATGTAGAATCAAAATTTTTAATTATTATTAAAGTAATGATAAATATTGTAAATAAAATATTATTTTTGCTATTTTATTTGAATTAAATTTTAATCCATCTTATTTTGAATACTTGATAAATGTTGAATTCTTTTGAATAAACATGCATGAATCACAAATATAATTATTTAAATTCATACAAAAAGTATTTGAATTTCATATGTCACAAAATAAAATTAAATGATACTATTCACATATGCCCTTTACTTGAGTAGTTTCAAAATTTCTGAATTATATATATATATATATATATTATTTTTATGATAAGAAAATTCTTTAATAGTTTTTAAATTTTTCATTTTTTTACTCCCCTCTCTCCCCTCTTCTTTGTCAAGCCTGCTGGCATCCATCCCTCCACCCCCTCTTCCTCCTTCTTCACCTGATTCTACCGGCATTCATCCCCTCCTCCCCCACCCAACCCCCATTCCAATTTGTCCTTTCCCTCCATCCCCATGCTCCTTCGCTACAGTTCCTGCAATTTTAATTGCAAATCTGTACAAAAGAAAAAGAGAAAAGAATTTCACAAGAAAAGAAAAAGCAATATGAATAAGTTCTTGATAACCTATGAGTAGAAAGCAATTTCTTGCATCATGTCCTATTTGATTATAGTTTGAACAGATCATGGTTTTCTCATTTGCTTCGTTTCATCCCTTCTCCTTAAGGTTGGTCTAAACTGCAAGGCCTGTAACTTCTCCATGTTCCTCCTTAGTACAAACAATAGTTTTTACTCTCTCTTCTTGAACCAAGATGGAGTATACCTTGTTCAATGTTGGCAAAAGATCGGCGGCCAACAAATTTGACCAAACTGTTCCATAAATTGTATCTTCAGACCCTTTGAGGAGCTGTGAAAGCGTTCTTCTTTGCGTCCCTTCTCGAGTTGTTGTCCAATTTTACACTTGCATCCTCAACACATACACATTTAACACATACAATTGGTTTATAAACTGTCATTTCATCCCACAATCTCTTTATCTCTTCATAGTAAGCCACCATGGACATCTCATGTTGCTTACACTATGCAAGTTCAGATTTTAATTGTTGAATTCAAGGGTCATTCATTAAAAAAAAAAAAACCGCTCATTAATGTTCTTCCATAGGTCATTTGCATTCTCTGCATACAATATGGTTGAACACAAAGTTGGTTCAATCATGTTCAAAATTCATGAAATTAACATACATTGATTAGTCCACCAATCCTCCAAATTAGATGATCCATCTTTTGGTTTTTTGATAGTCTTATTGATAAAACCCCATTTCCTTCTAGCCCACAACAAGGATAGGTAGAGCGCGAGCCCAATATTCCTCATATATAATTTTCACCTCGCAATTGAACATGTATAATTTTAAAAATAGTAAACTGATACCCTTACTTAAATCTAATGAGTGTGCAATACATAAATAAATTACCAACATGGCCCAACGAAAAGCAAACTTGCATGCCTTATGGGAACCCCGGGTTCAATGTTGGGCTAGAGCATATTGTTCCATGCATGCTAGTTCCCGTAACACAGCTCAAACTCGGGTTTGATTCATGACAAGCATAAATAATGCCATCGAAGGTTCAAATCGAACAACAAGCAAGTGGTGGAGTTTAATTGAGGGTTCGATGAACAAGGGGGCTTGATTGATAGTTCAAATCACGATTGACTTTTGAAATATGCTTTTTGGAACGAAAAATATTTGTAGCAAAAAAATATTTTTAGGCACAAATAGTTTCATTGAGAAAAGAAGTATTTGTAAAAAAAATATTTCCGTTATCAAAAAATATTTTCGAGGCACAAAATATTTTGTTGTTAAAGATCATGCACTTGCAGCGAAATGTATTATTGCATATTCCATAAAATGGTAACTTTATAATATGACATTTAGCAAAGAAATATTATCTTCACCAATGAAAAAGATATAGTTTTTGAGACAATATTATTTGTTGCAAATCATACAAAAATTGACAACAAAATCAATAATGTTGCCTATATACCATGTATAGACAACGAATCCTACTATTTATGAAGTTCATAATTAAAGAGAGATTTGCAAACGTCTATAATAAGTTCTCCTGAGCTAACTTTTTGTTATGGCATATTCTTTGCCATGTATCATCACTCTGTTAAATTCAGCTAGTTCTCTTAATTAGTTGCTTAGCTATCTTTATCAGGTTGATTAGCTTTAGTAGAACTCAGAAGATATTTTGGAATCCTTTTGTATGTATTTATATACGTGTACTCTTACTTCATTGAATAACACGTCACTTTCAATTAGCATCTTCTCCACTTCTAATACTTTTCATTGTCATTCAATAGTTGAGAAGTATTTCAATTCCGAAAAAAAAAACACACACACACACACAGAGTTGAGAAGTATTTAGAATGCGTATTTTTTTTTAATTGGCATTCTTTCTTCGTTAAGCCGACCGAAAAAAAAAAAAAAACACACTCTAAATAATTTTTGGCGTCCTTTTCTTTAATAAACTTGTAACAAATTCTACTTTCAAATATTCTCAATTATTTATCACTAATCATTTTCCTAATAATCACTGAAATTAAGTAGTTTAAAAAAAAAAAAGAAAGCCATGCAAACACTTCCTAAGTTTTATAAACAAAAAACCACAGCATCTCGAATGCAAAACTCAATATTAATCTTTGTATTGGAATTGATTTAATTACGAATTTTTGGGCATTATTGATTTGTAATATACTAATACACAATATATTTAAATATAGTTATAGTAATGTATATATTTTATTAATGTATTTAAATATTTGAATTTTATATTTACAGTTAAAAAATTATACTTAATATATATGTGTGTGTGTGTGTGTGTGTGTTTAAATATTTTAATTTTTAAGAACTTTAGACAAGTTACACTTCGAATTAGTAATAAAATATATTTAAACTAAAAAATATAGATTTAACAAAGATTAAAGAAATGTATTAAAAAAGAAGAAAATTTAAAGGTAAAATTGAATAAAAAAAATTAATCACTTAATGATTTTTTAATTGGAGAAATAGAAGTAATTTATTGAAAAAAAATAAAAGAATAGAATTTTTATTTTCACTTGTCCCCTACCCACCCCCACCCCCTATCTACTCGATCTTCGTATCCCGGCACCCTCCTCTTCCCTCTCTTACCGCTGACCCTCCCTCCTCTCTAGGGAATCGAAGGAGAGGGGCAACGGCTAGAAAGTGAAAAGGAGGGGGTGTTGAAGTGAAAAGATCGATTCGGGGGCAGGAATTGTAGTTAAATTGAAAAACACAATTTTTATTTTTTTTGAATAATTAATTTAGTTTCTTTAATTATCTAATAATTTATTTATTTAATTTAACTTGCTTTTACAATATCATTTTTTAAATAGTTTTCTTCAAATTTTATTAAATTATAAATTCAAACATCTAAGTATTTTCATGATTTTTTTATTTATTAAATATAACTTTGTATTTTTTTATTTAAATATATATTATATATTTTTAATAATAGTTTATATATATAATCTTAAACTTAATTATTGAAATATATTATATAAGTTTTTTAGTTATGAATTTATATAATCACTTAAACTATCCCTTCATATTTCACGTATTACAGAGAGCACCCAATTTTTGTATATTACAAAGAACACCTAAGGGTATAATGAGTAGTTTACATTTTTGTTTTTCTTTGACAGAGTTAGGGTTTTTTTGGATGGAAACATAATGGCCAAGAGTACATCTGTGATTGCATAGGCAAATGCAACACAATGTGTAACATTTTAGTTAAACATTTGTGCTAAATTTAAGAAACTTCACTTACAATTGTAAATTAATAGGGAGAAAAAACTAAAACATTTGGCCATAGTCGTGTGAAATCATGAAATTTAGTGACAGTTCTGTATAACACTTTAGTAAGGTTAAAAAGAATACTATCTGTGGGCAGGTAGTAATGTAATAGCATTAAAGGGCACACACATAAAAATAGAAAATTGTTTACATGGTTTAAAGGACTAAAACTAACTTATCTACAACATATGTCAGTAACATACACTCTTAATATAACGCATCGCGCCATTTTACTTTATATCTGTAGTGTGTGAATCAGAAACTACTGGGACGAAGAAAAAGAAATACTATTAAAAATGAAAAATTAAATAGTGGTCTTTGAAAAATTAAATGGCGATCTTTAATATCTAAAAGTAATAAATCAATTCTTTCGTTTCGATACTAATTATCACTAAAAACAAAACTATCAACGTGAAGGGGTAAAAATTTTTTATATCATTTACTTGGTGCATGTATTAATGTATAATTTGAATGTCTGTGATTGTAAGTCCAATGGCGATTATGTACGACGACGTAAAATGCGGATGTCTAACAATATATATATAGTTGCCTTGTTAACATTTTCACATTATACATGCTTCAATTGTCATGAATTATAGTTACGTAGCATAATCATTTCATGGAAGTGGATGTTATTTTGGGGCAGGTTGAACCTAGTGGGAGGATTCTATGATGCCGGAGACAATGTGAAATTCGGGCTTCCAATAGCATATACAGTGACAATGTTGGCATGGAGCATTGTTGAATTCGGGCCATGACTCCAAGGCCGAGGAAAGCTATCAAATTCTCTGAGCGCGGTAAAATGGGGAACAGACTATCTGATCAAGGCCCACCCGGAGACCAACATGCTGTACGGCGAAGTTGGAATAGGCTGGTCCGACCACGCCTGCTGGCAGAGGCCCAAAGATATGAAAAAATCAAGAACCGTCTACAGGATCGACGAGAACCATGGTTCGCTGGAACACCGCTTTAATGGCCGGAACGGATCCGGAACGGAGGCCGCCGTTCCGGTGTTCCGGTTTGTAACGGCGATGGACTGAAGCGGCGTTCCAGCGACCGTTTCTGCAATTTAACGGGCTTTTTTTGTTATCGGAACGGGGAAAGAACGGGAACGGCTATGATGAGCGGCGAAGAGGACGAAAGCAAAGACGGAGAAGAGCGGTTTTGGGGGCGGTGAAGGAGACAGACACACGAAGAAGACGCACTGTATTCCTAATTAGTGGGTTTGGGCTAATGTTAATATAAATTGAGCCCACATTGTTTAGTTTTAATTAAAGTATGGCCCAAGAAAAAATTCATATGAATCTGAAAATTTTAAGTTATTGTGGTTTAGTAATAAACCAAGATAGGCCTCAAATTTATGTATTTTTTCTTTTTTTTTCTATTTTTGGAAACAAATTTTTTTGTATCTTATATTTTGTCCTTTTCGAGATTTTCTTTCTTTCTATGTGTATTAGTAATTAATATGATTTGTATTTATCAATTTTTTAATCATTATATTGCATACATAACTTTAATATTTTTTAGAATTTCTTTAAATTTTTCTATACATAATTAATTTTAAAACATGCAGAACGGCCGTTACCGCTTCGCGACGTTGCAACGGAACTGGAACGGTGGCCTCCGTTCCGTTCCTCGCGACCGTTACAACGAACCATGACGAGAACCACCCCTGAGCTGACCTTATCATTGAAACCACCGCCGCATTTGCCGCTGCTGCTGTCATTCAAGAAATCAAACCCCAATTACTCATCTCTGCTTCTCAACCATGCACAACAGGTACTCTCTCTCTCTCTCTCTCTCTCTCTCTCTCTCTCTCTCGCGCGCGCGTGCTGTGACGCTCGTGCGAGTTAATTAGTTTTTCATGGACTTGAATATCGAGATTTGTATTGACTAATTGGAAATTGAATTGATGATGATGATCGCAGTTATTCGAATTTGCGAGACAACATCCTGGTCAGCACCAAGCATTCCAACTGCAGGATAGTTTTATTTAAGCAGTGGGTACAAGGACGAACTTTTGTGGGCTACTGTTTAGCTACAACAAGCCACATAATAGGAAAAATGCCGGATTTCGGCAGAACTATTCCGGAGGAATATTCCGCCAGAGTAAAACCGAGAGAATTCCGACGGAAGAGGCAAAAAGTAAAATCAAGCAAAAAATTCTGCCGAAATCCCGCCGGAACTAGTATTTCAATTGTTTTTTTAAATTTATTTAATTTCCCCCAGTTATTTTTTTTTTGATTTTTTTAAATTAAAAACATGGGGAAATTTCCCCTGGTTTTGTTTTTTTGAATTTTTTTTCATAAAAAGCAGGGGAAAATCGGGGGAAATTTCCCCCGATTTTTTTTTGAATTTGTTTTTAAACAACCGTGGGAAAACTAGGGGAAATTTCCCCTGATTTTTTCTTAATTTTTTTTTTTGAAAATCCGAGAGAAATTTCCCCCGGTTTATTGTTTTTGAATTTTTTATAATAAAATTCACTAGGGTTTATTGTAGAAAAATTGGGGGAAATTTCACTAGGGAAAAATGCGTTTTTCGTCCGCTAACTTTAGGCTATTTGGGTTTTCGTCCTCTAACTTTTCTCTTTTCGATTTCAGTCCTGTATTTATTCAAAAATTTGTAATTTTGGTCCGATTTGGCCGGAATCCGGCCTAAGTTGCTGACATGGCAGTCAATTTGGCCGGAGTTGCTGATTTGACATATGAATTGGGGGATTTTATAGATTTTCCATTCAAAATTGCTTACATGGAAGTCTTGTTGGCATTAATTTCTATTTTGATAAATTTTTGAAATAAAATGTGTAATTTAGATATATTTTTCTGAATAAAAATAATATATATAATTTATACTGAATATATAATAAACTTAACAAAAAACAAAATAAAAAAAAATACAAGATATATGTACACAAACACACACAAGCACAAAATATATATATATTTTCATAAATACACACACACACACACACACACACACATATATATATATATATATCTTACATCCCGCCGCCGCCGGCCGCCTCCCACCGGTCTTAGCCTGCGAGGGGGGAGAGAGAAAGAGAGAGTGCAAGAGATTTGGTGAGGGGGAGGGATGGAGATAGAGAGAGAGTGAGTGAGAGAGAGCAACAGATCTGGTGAGGGAGGGGGAGGGATGGAGATAGAGAGAGCCGTGGTTGGGGTTGAGGGCGGTGGTGATGGTGGCGGAGACGGCGAGTAGCGTTGTTGGGGCTGGGGGCAGTGGTGGTGTGGCGGCGGGGGGGGGGGGGGGGGGGGGGGCGGGGGGCGCTGTTGAGGGTAGGGGCAAGTGGTGGTGGTGGCGGATGGGGTGTGGTTGGGGTTGAGGGCGGTGGTGGTGCTGGCGGAGACGGCGAGTGGGGCTGGGGGCAGTGGTGGTGTGGTGGCGGCGGCGGGTAGGGCTGTTGGGCGTAGGGGCAGTTGGTGGTCGTGGTGCCGGCGGCGATATGGTTGTAGGGGGTAGGGGCAGGCGGCAGTGTGGCTGTAGGGGCTAGGGGCAGGTGGTGGTGGGGGAGGCGGCGGCGGTGGCGGCTGCGAGTATGGCCGGAGGTGGTTGGGTTGGGGGGTGGTGCTAGGGTTTCTTTGGGGGAGATGGAGATGGGGATGATTTTTTTTTCTTTTTGTTTTTTTTAATTATATTTTAAAAATTAAATATCCATTTCACCATAAAAATATCAATTGAATGCCCATCTAATTATAAAAATGTCAATTGAATGTTCACCTAATCACAAATTATATTTAAATTACACATTTTATTTTAAAATGTGTATTTATTTAAAAATAAAAATATTTAAAAGTATAAATTATATATATTATTTTTATGTGTGTACTTTTCCTCCATTTTGGGCTTATGTGTAGTCCCATGTGGAAGAAATAATCCCAAATGTCTAACAAAAATTCCTAATTGGCAGCCAAGTCACAGGAAATCGGACAAATCACTATATGTGTTGTCCAGCTCAGCACATTTGATCGGAAAATTTCAAAATCGGACTGAATGTGCAAATTTTTTAATAAATAACGGTCCAAAATCGAAAACCCTAAAATTAAAGGACTAAAACCCAAACATGCTAAAGTTAACGGACGAAAACAGCATTTTTCCCATTTCACTACAAGAAAAAAAATGGTATTTTCAGCGAAATTTTCGGCTGAATTTCAGCAGATTTTCGGCAGAGCAAATCCATCGAATAGACCTTCGTTACTTTTCAATTTTCGATGGATTTTTTTTTTAAATTAAATAAATTTTCGGCAGAATTTCGGAGGATTATTCCGCTAAAATTTATTTTATATTTTTTAAAATGAAATTCCAATTGTCCAACCTAGAAGTCAAACCCGGTACGTCGCCCCAGCTCGCGCGCACGTGCATTCTGCTAACAATGTGTTTCCTGTAATTAAGTCATTAACTTCCTTAACAACATTGCGCAGGCATCAACCCATTGCCACCTAAGGATTATTATATTTACGATCGCACATTGCGCAAGCATCAACCCCATTGCCACCTAAGGATTATTATATTTACGATCGCCGTTTATCGATCGTCTGCTCTCCTATTATCAAATCACCAACTTTCTTAACGATTTTGGGTAGGTGTCTACCCTCATATATGATCTTACGACTTTGCATAAACGTACGCTTTGGTAAACAGTATTCCAAATTTCATCACTGCAACCCCCTTTTGTAAGTAGACACCCCCTTATATCTCGATTTAAAATATTAATTCAATTTAAATTTGATTAAACATCAATCAATTTTTACACCAATTAAAATATATATATACAATATATCTCAACCAAAGAAATGTTAAAGAAGTAGTAATTGCAAACTTTGATGTCTATGAACCATAGACTTCAACAGATTGTAATCTAAATAAATTGTTGAATTGAGGGGCAAAATGTGAAGAACCACCAAAGTTTTGTGGTTGATCACATTAATAATTAGGGCAAAATCTGAAACCCTAAACCCCCAAATTGGCTTTAAACCCACCATAATCTTTCGAGAAAAGATCAGCCCGAGACTTCGCTTTCGGCATAATCGCACAAATTCTCATTCGATTTCGTGATAAATGTGGTATAGATCAGCCACTTTCATCCTCGACAAGCGGCTACAACAGCAGGACACGCGCGCCATGGCTGCCGAGAACCCTAACCCTAAAATCTCGCTCTACTATCAGACACGGGCCGCGCACCACGGCGTCGTCACAAGTGATTGGTTGGATCAGGCGCTGGCCGCCTCCTCCGGCGGCGGTGGCAGCCCCGACGACGTGCTTTCCAATGTAATGCTAAACACATTGTTAGCAGAATTTAAAGGAGCATAAACAAGAGACCGATAAATCTACACAAGTACCTTGTGAGACTGAGCACAAAAACTGAAAACTTGGATTCTTTGCAGACAAGATGTTGAGTGAACCCACTAAAAAGACTTGCCAATTCCTTTTCTAGATTTCTTCTACTCTTCGTTTTTCAAACTGTCTTAAGTTGAATTTGATTGTTTTAATATGGGGTCTGTTGAAAATTCACAAGAAGCAGTTACGTTTGACGTCGGCTTCCCTAAGTGCCCAACAATGTTTAATGCGGGAGAGAAACATTTTTAAAGGGTCCTTTGACTGGCTTGCTAGTGAAAAACAGAGTTGGTAAGGGTAGTTTCTAGTTTCGGCAGACGGGAAGATAGACTTGGTACTAACTATTTGGGCCTCGGCCCAAGTCCATAGTAAAAAAAAAAAAATTGATTAAATCCGACCAAATAATAATAATAATAATAAAGTGACTAAAACTTTAAAATCAAATTGAGCATTTGACTTAATTTTCCGAATCTCAAAATTCAAAATTTTGGTATTATTCAAAATTACGAGAAAATAGTTTAAAAAAATGTAATATCACAAAAGTATATGATGAGATCGTGCTTTATTTATATTTAATTATGCTAATTTTATTAAATCGAAACAAAGTTCATGAATACATCACTACTTTTATGAATGATTTAGAAGATATGTTATATATATATATATATATATATATATATAATTTAATATAAAAGTTAAGATGGTTTTTCCATACTTCATGAAATCATCAAATTTTATTTGTGTGATTTAAAAATCTCAAGAGGTTTTCAATATAGTCTGTTAGATATATTTCAATAAACAAAAATGCCGATAGACTAATTAAATTAGTGTTATGGTGAGTCACAATGCAAATTAAAAAATAAAAGCAATGTTCAATATTTATCCTATATATAAAACATCATAACTTTAGAATAAATACTTTTAGTTCTTTTAAAATAGAGTTAAAAATGCTAGTAAGCAAAGCTTGTTAGTACATGCTGGAAAATGATGTTAAATAAAACGTAAATCTGCAAGCCTATCATCATTGTTTCTCTTCGGATCATAATGTACAACCAACAAGCTTCGCAATTGAGAGAACAATTGCACTGGACCTGTAATTCAATGATGGGTTTGAACTTTGTATTGTTGAGATTTTGATTTTGAACTCTCTTCACTACAAGAAAAAACGGTAAATTTTGCAGATTTTTTGGTAGAATTCCGCCTAAAATAAGTAATCTCGTTCCGCCAAAAAATCCTTCACCACATTTCAATTTCGGCTGAATTTTTTTAAACTAAATCAATTTTTGGTGGAATTATCCACCGAAATTTAATTATTTTTTGGCAGAATTTTTTGCCAAAATTTATTTTTAAATTAAATCAATTTTCGGCGAAATTATCCACCTAAATTTTGTTATTTTTTTTATTAAAATGGGTTTCGATTGCTAAACCTAGGAATAGAACCCAAAAAACCACCACCCCCAAAAAACCACCACCGCCACTTCACGCGCACGCAGCCGAATTTAATCCATATTTTGAAATCACTGAAAGTCAAACCCTCGCCTTTTGGTTAGCAAACAAGTCTCTTACCGTTGGAGAAGGCTCCCTTGGCTACATTCCTTCAATTTTTGGCTCAATTTTGAATTCATACATTTTTTTAACGTTTTATCATTTCTGAAGTTTTTCATGGGCCGAGTATTGAAATTTTAAATACATTGATTTCAAAAAGATTAATGCCAGCTATTTTGAAATCAAGCGTTCGAATTAAATTAATCAACTGAAATTGGGGGTCTATACACAATCTATACAACTATATGATGCAAGAGTCTTTTACAGTAACGATCTGTGAATTCATATTGTACTCCCTGTCCCATTTTCCATCACCATTTCCTTCTCACGCCACACGTTTTCCTTTTCCTTTTCACTTTTGCAATCACTATTTTGCCCTCATTCTCATGTCACCCGATTAAGTATATTTGTTAACTCTTTTGTTTGGTTATTTTGGTATCCGTAAGTTTACGGCTACGTTAATTTATTATATATTTCATCAATTGAAATTTAAATGTACCAATTGAGCTAGTCATATGTAAGTTTGCATATTTGAAATATATATTTTCTTTCACAGGCGCCGAGTGTGCCACCAACACCTAAATTGACATGAAATAAACGTTGAAATTAACGCAAAGATTTAGAAAAGCTTCAAATTGCTTGTGAATGTCCATACGATCATTATCAAGGAGTCCGATGTACTAATAGGGCAAATTGCAGGAAAGTTTGCATCAATCCTCAATGGATTCTTTTTTTCTTCACTTCACGAATTTCACAATTTTTTACTACGGAATATTTAATATAAATTAAATGATAACACCGTTGAGGTTTCGCACTAAATTCCAAGGAAGAGGACGGAACGCAAGGATGCACCAGTGGTCTAGTGGTAGAATAGTACCCTGCCACGGTACAGACCCGGGTTCGATTCCCGGCTGGTGCAACAGTTGGCAGTGAAGATAGATTCTGCGTTGAAATGTGGGTACGGGTTTACCCAATCGTCTGAACACCGGATGAATAATTAGGCGCATCTGAGCCCCTCATCTTGTTTTGTGGATAAGTGCTTTAAAAGGCAAGCCAATCATATTTTTCCTATTTAATTAAACACTTCAAAATTCCATAAAAATCAATTTGATCAAAAGAGTGTTACCAAATACATAATCATATGGATAGAAAGATGCCCACTCAAATTCTATAATCTCATGCTTTCGTTTCGCGAAAACCAACAATTGTTTACACCCTCTTGATCCAACCTAATAATAGTTGCAGTCTTTTTTTCTTATTTTGTGACGAATAAAAAGGATTTCGTCGACAACAGAGGCTCAAAAGTGACAAGCACGCCGTTGCCGGGGATCGAACCCGGGTCGCCCGCGTGACAGGCGGGAATACTCACCACTATACTACAACGACTTGATAATAGTTGTAGAACGCTCCCTTGGCTACATTCCTTCAATTTTTGGCTCAATTTTTAATTCATACATTTTTTTAACGTTTTATCATTTCTGAAGTTTTTCATGGGCCGAGTATTTAAAATTTTAAATACATTGATTTCAAAAAGATTAATGCCAGCTATTTTGAAATCAAATAAAAAGAGGCCAACTAAAATTTTTGACTTAAAAACCGCTTATGATCAGTTTACCCTGTCAAAAATTGTTACTCTTTAATTTTGAAAATTGAATAACCAACTCTAGGCCTTCGAACACAGGAACAAATTGGTGCTAATAGGTCGAATCCAAACCGTATTTCACATTACAAATAAAAAAAAAAACAAAAAAATCGCTTTTGTATTTGTCAAAACCAAACCCAACACCCCTTTCTCTGCCCGACATTGTAAGAGTATTTTGTCATTTCCACTTGATACACTTTTTCACATTATAGTTCCTACACTTTTTTTTTTTTTTTTTATTCTAGGACGAATTACAACTACACCCGCTAGGGTTTGGTGTAATTACAGCTCAACCCACGACTACTGAAAAATTATAACTGCCCCCTTGAGATAAGTTCTGTACAACAATGAGCCCCGCCGTTAAGGTACGTTAATTTTTTACATGAACTTTCGAGATTACCCTTCTTCTGTTGGGCCCCGTTTTACGGCAATTTATGAATGCCTAATATGCCCTCGAGGGGTGTTCTGTATGGATTCGGACTAATTTGGACTTGGGTTTTATGTTCTGTATTCCTAACAGCGTGAAATGCTATTTTTGTCAACAAATAACAGCAACAGTACACACGATTTTACAATTTAATTAATTTAAAAAACTTCTTTATATATATTTTTTTATTTCAAATCAGGCTCTCTGTGCATTTTTATTTTTTCTTTTCAATTTATTGGATTCGGGCATAAAAAGAAACGCACACAAACTGAAAATCACGACAAACTGACGAGACAGCCTGGCTTTACTTACTCAAGTTTACGTTGTGTTCTTTTTTCATTTATTCATAATGAGATGCGGCAGTTACAACTTCTCAAAAAAGTTAAAATGTTATACATTGTCAATCGTTTTTGTGGAGTTGTACAGTTCGAAGAATCAGCTCCAAAACTTTAACTGCATTACTCTTTTCGACTCCTTGAAAGTATTATCCGCTGTGTATTTGGCTCATATATCCATATATCCTAAAAAAACTTTATGTAAATGTATATTTTTTTAAAGATTACTCGAGGAGTTTTGGCGTACGTGTTATTTTCTGTGAACAAAAATAGATTTTTTTGAAATAGAATATAGCGGGATACATGTTAGGTTTTAGCTCACTCTGGAAGATTAATATATGTGTATAAATAAAGGCATATCAATTCACATATTTAATTTCTCTTTTTTAAAAGAATAATTTCCGTGCATAGCACGTGGCACACACTCGTTTGTACATAATTAGTGACAAATTTCGTAAATTATAGTGGTATGAATAGAAGTAGAACATAAGTCCATCATCATAACTGTGACGGAATTTTTGTCCGACCAATTCTGACACTATGTGTTTTTGGAAAACAATTAACTTTTCTAAGGACATTTAAAATAAGAACTTGACTTTGAACGTACCAATACCGCATTTTAAAGACTAGTTTTCACAAAATCTGACCATTAGTTCATTTTGTTTTAGATTCGTATATTTTTCAATATATAAGCCAAAAAACTTCATGTGTCTGAAGTATATCGGAGATATAAGAGAATTTTTTAAATGTAATCGTGTGTTACAAACGTGCTTCGTATGTACGATTAATACAGAAAATATTAATAGAAGTTCTAACGTGGGGTCGATAGAACTCTTCAATTTGGATTCACGCACATCACAATTTTCTATCTTGAGAGTCTTGTACCCGACTCCTTACCCTTACTCGTGACAAGAGCATGTATTTGACTGCCCACGACCAACGTACGTAGATAGTACACACGCCCACCGTGGGGCTCGAACCCACGACCACAAGGTTAAGAGCCTTGCGCTCTACCGACTGAGCTAGACGGGCTTGTAGTTTTGGTTG
This sequence comes from Petrea volubilis, assembly GCA_026212405.1. Lineage (NCBI taxonomy): Eukaryota > Viridiplantae > Streptophyta > Magnoliopsida > Lamiales > Verbenaceae > Petrea > Petrea volubilis. The sequence continues at coordinate 7,148,856 of CM047877.1, read as the reverse complement.
TTGTGTCTCTTAATTCTGCTGGCGCACTACGACTATGAGAGATGGTACTACGCACTTTTATATTCCTTCAGTATGTTTGTTATTTTATTCATTTTTATAATACCAAGCGTTCGAATTAAATTAATCAACTGAAATTGGGGGTCTATACACAATCTATACAATTATATGATGCAAGAGTCTTTTACAGTAACGATCTGTGAATTCATATTGTACTCCCTGTCCCATTTTCCATCACCATTTCCTTCTCACGCAACACGTTTTCCTTTTCCTTTTCACTTTTGCAATCACTATTTTGCCCTCATTCTCATGTCACCCGATTAAGTATATTTGTTAACTCTTTTGTTTGGTTATTTTGGTATCCATAAGTTTACGGCTACGTTAATTTATTATATATTTCATCAATTGAAATTTAAATGTACCAATTGAGCTAGTCATATGTAAGTTTGCATATTTGAAATATATATTTTCTTTCACAGGCGCCGAGTGTGCCACCAACACCTAAATTGACATGAAATAAACGTTGAAATTAACGCAAAGATTTAGAAAAGCTTCAAATTGCTTGTGAATGTCCATACGATCATTATCAAGGAGTCCGATGTACTAATAGGGCAAATTGCAGGAAAGTTTGCATCAATCCTCAATGGATTCTTTTTTTCTTCACTTCACGAATTTCACAATTTTTTACTACGGAATATTTAATATAAATTAAATGATAACACCGTTGAGGTTTCGCACTAAATTCCAAGGAAGAGGACGGAACGCAAGGATGCACCAGTGGTCTAGTGGTAGAATAGTACCCTGCCACGGTACAGACCCGGGTTCGATTCCCGGCTGGTGCAACAGTTGGCAGTGAAGATAGATTCTGCGTTGAAATGTGGGTACGGGTTTACCCAATCGTCTGAACACCGGATGAATAATTAGGCGCATCTGAGCCCCTCATCTTGTTTTGTGGATAAGTGCTTTAAAAGGCAAGCCAATCATATTTTTCCTATTTAATTAAACACTTCAAAATTCCATAAAAAATCAATTTGATCAAAAGAGTGTTACCAAATACATAATCATATGGATAGAAAGATGCCCACTCAAATTCTATAATCTCATGCTTTCGTTTCGCGAAAACCAACAATTGTTTACACCCTCTTGATCCAACCTAATAATAGTTGCAGTCTTTTTTTCTTATTTTGTGACGAATAAAAAGGATTTCGTCGACAACAGAGGCTCAAAAGTGACAAGCACGCCGTTGCCGGGGATCGAACCCGGGTCGCCCGCGTGACAGGCGGGAATACTCACCACTATACTACAACGACTTGATAATAGTTGTAGAACGCTCCCTTGGCTACATTCCTTCAATTTTTGGCTCAATTTTTAATTCATACATTTTTTTAACGTTTTATCATTTCTGAAGTTTTTCATGGGCCGAGTATTGAAATTTTAAATACATTGATTTCAAAAAGATTAATGCCAGCTATTTTGAAATCAAATAAAAAGAGGCCAACTAAAATTTTTGACTTAAAAACCGCTTATGATCAGTTTACCCTGTCAAAAATTGTTACTCTTTAATTTTGAAAATTGAATAACCAACTCTAGGCCTTCGAACACAGGAACAAATTGGTGCTAATAGGTCGAATCCAAACCGTATTTCACATTACAAATAAAAAAAAAACAAAAAAATCGCTTTTGTATTTGTCAAAACCAAACCCAACACCCCTTTCTCTGCCCGACATTGTAAGAGTATTTTGTCATTTCCACTTGATACACTTTTTCACATTATAGTTCCTACACTTTTTTTTTTTTTTTTATTCTAGGACGAATTACAACTACACCCGCTAGGGTTTGGTGTAATTACAGCTCAACCCACGACTACTGAAAAATTATAACTGCCCCCTTGAGATAAGTTCTGTACAACAATGAGCCCCGCCGTTAAGGTACGTTAATTTTTTACATGAACTTTCGAGATTACCCTTCTTCTGTTGGGCCCCGTTTTACGGCAATTTATGAATGCCTAATATGCCCTCGAGGGGTGTTCTGTATGGATTCGGACTAATTTGGACTTGGGTTTTATGTTCTGTATTCCTAACAGCGTGAAATGCTATTTTTGTCAACAAATAACAGCAACAGTACACACGATTTTACAATTTAATTAATTTAAAAAACTTCTTTATATATATTTTTTATTTCAAATCAGGCTCTCTGTGCATTTTTATTTTTTCTTTTCAATTTATTGGATTCGGGCATAAAAAGAAACGCACACAAACTGAAAATCACGACAAACTGACGAGACAGCCTGGCTTTACTTACTCAAGTTTACGTTGTGTTCTTTTTTCATTTATTCATAATGAGATGCGGCAGTTACAACTTCTCAAAAAAGTTAAAATGTTATACATTGTCAATCGTTTTTGTGGAGTTGTACAGTTCGAAGAATCAGCTCCAAAACTTTAACTGCATTACTCTTTTCGACTCCTTGAAAGTATTATCCGCTGTGTATTTGGCTCATATATCCATATATCCTAAAAAAACTTTATGTAAATGTATATTTTTTTAAAGATTACTCGAGGAGTTTTGGCGTACGTGTTATTTTCTGTGAACAAAAATAGATTTTTTTGAAATAGAATATAGCGGGATACATGTTAGGTTTTAGCTCACTCTGGAAGATTAATATATGTGTATAAATAAAGGCATATCAATTCACATATTTAATTTCTCTTTTTTAAAAGAATAATTTCCGTGCATAGCACGTGGCACACACTCGTTTGTACATAATTAGTGACAAATTTCGTAAATTATAGTGGTATGAATAGAAGTAGAACATAAGTCCATCATCATAACTGTGACGGAATTTTTGTCCGACCAATTCTGACACTATGTGTTTTTGGAAAACAATTAACTTTTCTAAGGACATTTAAAATAAGAACTTGACTTTGAACGTACCAATACCGCATTTTAAAGACTAGTTTTCACAAAATCTGACCATCAGTTCATTTTGTTTTAGATTCGTATATTTTTCAATATATAAGCCAAAAAACTTCATGTGTCTGAAGTATATCGGAGATATAAGAGAATTTTTTAAATGTAATCGTGTGTTACAAACGTGCTTCGTATGTACGATTAATACAGAAAATATTAATAGAAGTTCTAACGTGGGGTCGATAGAACTCTTCAATTTGGATTCACGCACATCACAATTTTCTATCTTGAGAGTCTTGTACCCGACTCCTTACCCTTACTCGTGACAAGAGCATGTATTTGACTGCCCACGACCAACGTACGTAGATAGTACACACGCCCACCGTGGGGCTCGAACCCACGACCACAAGGTTAAGAGCCTTGCGCTCTACCGACTGAGCTAGACGGGCTTGTAGTTTTGGTTGTTGTGTCTCTTAATTCTGCTGGCGCACTACGACTATGAGAGATGGTACTACGCACTTTTATATTCCTTCAGTATGTTTGTTATTTTATTCATTTTTATAATACCAAGCGTTCGAATTAAATTAATCAACTGAAATTGGAGGTCTATACACAATCTATACAATTATATGATGCAAGAGTCTTTTACAGTAACGATCTGTGAATTCATATTGTACTCCCTGTCCCATTTTCCATCACCATTTCCTTCTCACGCAACACGTTTTCCTTTTCCTTTTCACTTTTGCAATCACTATTTTGCCCTCATTCTCATGTCACCCGATTAAGTATATTTGTTAACTCTTTTGTTTGGTTATTTTGGTATCCCTAAGTTTACGGCTACGTTAATTTATTATATATTTCATCAATTGAAATTTAAATGTACCAATTGAGCTAGTCATATGTAAGTTTGCATATTTGAAATATATATTTTCTTTCACAGGCGCCGAGTGTGCCACCAACACCTAAATTGACATGAAATAAACGTTGAAATTAACGCAAAGATTTAGAAAAGCTTCAAATTGCTTGTGAATGTCCATACGATCATTATCAAGGAGTCCGATGTACTAATAGGGCAAATTGCAGGAAAGTTTGCATCAATCCTCAATGGATTCTTTTTTTCTTCACTTCACGAATTTCACAATTTTTTACTACGGAATATTTAATATAAATTAAATGATAACACCGTTGAGGTTTCGCACTAAATTCCAAGGAAGAGGACGGAACGCAAGGATGCACCAGTGGTCTAGTGGTAGAATAGTACCCTGCCACGGTACAGACCCGGGTTCGATTCCCGGCTGGTGCAACAGTTGGCAGTGAAGATAGATTCTGCGTTGAAATGTGGGTACGGGTTTACCCAATCGTCTGAACACCGGATGAATAATTAGGCGCATCTGAGCCCCTCATCTTGTTTTGTGGATAAGTGCTTTAAAAGGCAAGCCAATCATATTTTTCCTATTTAATTAAACACTTCAAAATTCCATAAAAAATCAATTTGATCAAAAGAGTGTTACCAAATACATAATCATATGGATAGAAAGATGCCCACTCAAATTCTATAATCTCATGCTTTCGTTTCGCGAAAACCAACAATTGTTTACACCCTCTTGATCCAACCTAATAATAGTTGCAGTCTTTTTTTCTTATTTTGTGACGAATAAAAAGGATTTCGTCGACAACAGAGGCTCAAAAGTGACAAGCACGCCGTTGCCGGGGATCGAACCCGGGTCGCCCGCGTGACAGGCGGGAATACTCACCACTATACTACAACGACTTGATAATAGTTGTAGAACGCTCCCTTGGCTACATTCCTTCAATTTTTGGCTCAATTTTTAATTCATACATTTTTTTAACGTTTTATCATTTCTGAAGTTTTTCATGGGCCGAGTATTGAAATTTTAAATACATTGATTTCAAAAAGATTAATGCCAGCTATTTTGAAATCAAATAAAAAGAGGCCAACTAAAATTTTTGACTTAAAAACCGCTTATGATCAGTTTACCCTGTCAAAAATTGTTACTCTTTAATTTTGAAAATTGAATAACCAACTCTAGGCCTTCGAACACAGGAACAAATTGGTGCTAATAGGTCGAATCCAAACCGTATTTCACATTACAAAAAAAAAAAAAATACAAAAAAAATCGCTTTTGTATTTGTCAAAACCAAACCCAACACCCCTTTCTCTGCCCGACATTGTAAGAGTATTTTGTCATTTCCACTTGATACACTTTTTCACATTATAGTTCCTACACTTTTTTTTTTTTTTTTATTCTAGGACGAATTACAACTACACCCGCTAGGGTTTGGTGTAATTACAGCTCAACCCACGACTACTGAAAAATTATAACTGCCCCCTTGAGATAAGTTCTGTACAACAATGAGCCCCGCCGTTAAGGTACGTTAATTTTTTACATGAACTTTCGAGATTACCCTTCTTCTGTTGGGCCCCGTTTTACGGCAATTTATGAATGCCTAATATGCCCTCGAGGGGTGTTCTGTATGGATTCGGACTAATTTGGACTTGGGTTTTATGTTCTGTATTCCTAACAGCGTGAAATGCTATTTTTGTCAACAAATAACAGCAACAGTACACACGATTTTACAATTTAATTAATTTAAAAAACTTCTTTATATATATTTTTTTATTTCAAATCAGGCTCTCTGTGCATTTTTATTTTTTCTTTTCAATTTATTGGATTCGGGCATAAAAAGAAACGCACACAAACTGAAAATCACGACAAACTGACGAGACAGCCTGGCTTTACTTACTCAAGTTTACGTTGTGTTCTTTTTTCATTTATTCATAATGAGATGCGGCAGTTACAACTTCTCATAAAAGTTAAAATGTTATACATTGTCAATCGTTTTTGTGGAGTTGTACAGTTCGAAGAATCATCTCCAAAACTTTAACTGCATTACTCTTTTCGACTCCTTATCCGCTGTGTATTTGGCTCATATATCCATATATCCTAAAAAAACTTTATGTAAATGTATATTTTTTTAAAGATTACTCGAGGAGTTTTGGCGTACGTGTTGTTTTCTGTGAACAAAAATAGATTTTTTTGAAATAGAATATAGCGGGATACATGTTAGGTTTTAGCTCACTCTGGAAGATTAATATATGTGTATAAATAAAGGCATATCAATTCACATATTTAATTTCTCTTTTTTAAAAGAATAATTTCCGTGCATAGCACGTGGCACACACTCGTTTGTACATAATTAGTGACAAATTTCGTAAATTATAGTGGTATGAATAGAAGTAGAACATAAGTCCATCATCATAACTGTGACGGAATTTTTGTCCGACCAATTCTGACACTATGTGTTTTTGGAAAACAATTAACTTTTCTAAGGACATTTAAAATAAGAACTTGACTTTGAACGTACCAATACCGCATTTTAAAGACTAGTTTTCACAAAATCTGACCATTAGTTCATTTTGTTTTAGATTCGTATATTTTTCAATATATAAGCCAAAAAACTTCATGTGTCTGAAGTATATCGGAGATATAAGAGAATTTTTTAAATGTAATCGTGTGTTACAAACGTGCTTCGTATGTACGATTAATACAGAAAATATTAATAGAAGTTCTAACGTGGGGTCGATAGAACTCTTCAATTTGGATTCACGCACATCACAATTTTCTATCTTGAGAGTCTTGTACCCGACTCCTTACCCTTACTCGTGACAAGAGCATGTATTTGACTGCCCACGACCAACGTACGTAGATAGTACACACGCCCACCGTGGGGCTCGAACCCACGACCACAAGGTTAAGAGCCTTGCGCTCTACCGACTGAGCTAGACGGGCTTGTAGTTTTGGTTGTTGTGTCTCTTAATTCTGCTGGCGCACTACGACTATGAGAGATGGTACTACGCACTTTTATATTCCTTCAGTATGTTTGTTATTTTATTCATTTTTATAATACCAAGCGTTCGAATTAAATTAATCAACTGAAATTGGGGGTCTATACACAATCTATACAATTATATGATGCAAGAGTCTTTTACAGTAACGATCTGTGAATTCATATTGTACTCCCTGTCCCATTTTCCATCACCATTTCCTTCTCACGCAACACGTTTTCCTTTTCCTTTTCACTTTTGCAATCACTATTTTGCCCTCATTCTCATGTCACCCGATTAAGTATATTTGTTAACTCTTTTGTTTGGTTATTTTGGTATCCATAAGTTTACGGCTACGTTAATTTATTATATATTTCATCAATTGAAATTTAAATGTACCAATTGAGCTAGTCATATGTAAGTTTGCATATTTGAAATATATATTTTCTTTCACAGGCGCCGAGTGTGCCACCAACACCTAAATTGACATGAAATAAACGTTGAAATTAACGCAAAGATTTAGAAAAGCTTCAAATTGCTTGTGAATGTCCATACGATCATTATCAAGGAGTCCGATGTACTAATAGGGCAAATTGCAGGAAAGTTTGCATCAATCCTCAATGGATTCTTTTTTTCTTCACTTCACGAATTTCACAATTTTTTACTACGGAATATTTAATATAAATTAAATGATAACACCGTTGAGGTTTCGCACTAAATTCCAAGGAAGAGGACGGAACGCAAGGATGCACCAGTGGTCTAGTGGTAGAATAGTACCCTGCCACGGTACAGACCCGGGTTCGATTCCCGGCTGGTGCAACAGTTGGCAGTGAAGATAGATTCTGCGTTGAAATGTGGGTACGGGTTTACCCAATCGTCTGAACACCGGATGAATAATTAGGCGCATCTGAGCCCCTCATCTTGTTTTGTGGATAAGTGCTTTAAAAGGCAAGCCAATCATATTTTTCCTATTTAATTAAACACTTCAAAATTCCATAAAAAATCAATTTGATCAAAAGAGTGTTACCAAATACATAATCATATGGATAGAAAGATGCCCACTCAAATTCTATAATCTCATGCTTTCGTTTCGCGAAAACCAACAATTGTTTACACCCTCTTGATCCAACCTAATAATAGTTGCAGTCTTTTTTTCTTATTTTGTGACGAATAAAAAGGATTTCGTCGACAACAGAGGCTCAAAAGTGACAAGCACGCCGTTGCCGGGGATCGAACCCGGGTCGCCCGCGTGACAGGCGGGAATACTCACCACTATACTACAACGACTTGATAATAGTTGTAGAACGCTCCCTTGGCTACATTCCTTCAATTTTTGGCTCAATTTTTAATTCATACATTTTTTTAACGTTTTATCATTTCTGAAGTTTTTCATGGGCCGAGTATTGAAATTTTAAATACATTGATTTCAAAAAGATTAATGCCAGCTATTTTGAAATCAAATAAAAAGAGGCCAACTAAAATTTTTGACTTAAAAACCGCTTATGATCAGTTTACCCTGTCAAAAATTGTTACTCTTTAATTTTGAAAATTGAATAACCAACTCTAGGCCTTCGAACACAGGAACAAATTGGTGCTAATAGGTCGAATCCAAACCGTATTTCACATTACAAAAAAAAAAAAAATACAAAAAAATCGCTTTTGTATTTGTCAAAACCAAACCCAACACCCCTTTCTCTGCCCGACATTGTAAGAGTATTTTGTCATTTCCACTTGATACACTTTTTCACATTATAGTTCCTACACTTTTTTTTTTTTTTTTATTCTAGGACGAATTACAACTACACCCGCTAGGGTTTGGTGTAATTACAGCTCAACCCACGACTACTGAAAAATTATAACTGCCCCCTTGAGATAAGTTCTGTACAACAATGAGCCCCGCCGTTAAGGTACGTTAATTTTTTACATGAACTTTCGAGATTACCCTTCTTCTGTTGGGCCCCGTTTTACGGCAATTTATGAATGCCTAATATGCCCTCGAGGGGTGTTCTGTATGGATTCGGACTAATTTGGACTTGGGTTTTATGTTCTGTATTCCTAACAGCGTGAAATGCTATTTTTGTCAACAAATAACAGCAACAGTACACACGATTTTACAATTTAATTAATTTAAAAAACTTCTTTATATATATTTTTTTATTTCAAATCAGGCTCTCTGTGCATTTTTATTTTTTCTTTTCAATTTATTGGATTCGGGCATAAAAAGAAACGCACACAAACTGAAAATCACGACAAACTGACGAGACAGCCTGGCTTTACTTACTCAAGTTTACGTTGTGTTCTTTTTTCATTTATTCATAATGAGATGCGGCAGTTACAACTTCTCATAAAAGTTAAAATGTTATACATTGTCAATCGTTTTTGTGGAGTTGTACAGTTCGAAGAGTCATCTCCAAAACTTTAACTGCATTACTCTTTTCGACTCCTTATCCGCTGTGTATTTGGCTCATATATCCATATATCCTAAAAAAACTTTATGTAAATGTATATTTTTTTAAAGATTACTCGAGGAGTTTTGGCGTACGTGTTGTTTTCTGTGAACAAAAATAGATTTTTTTGAAATAGAATATAGCGGGATACATGTTAGGTTTTAGCTCACTCTGGAAGATTAATATATGTGTATAAATAAAGGCATATCAATTCACATATTTAATTTCTCTTTTTTAAAAGAATAATTTCCGTGCATAGCACGTGGCACACACTCGTTTGTACATAATTAGTGACAAATTTCGTAAATTATAGTGGTATGAATAGAAGTAGAACATAAGTCCATCATCATAACTGTGACGGAATTTTTGTCCGACCAATTCTGACACTATGTGTTTTTGGAAAACAATTAACTTTTCTAAGGACATTTAAAATAAGAACTTGACTTTGAACGTACCAATACCGCATTTTAAAGACTAGTTTTCACAAAATCTGACCATTAGTTCATTTTGTTTTAGATTCGTATATTTTTCAATATATAAGCCAAAAAACTTCATGTGTCTGAAGTATATCGGAGATATAAGAGAATTTTTTAAATGTAATCGTGTGTTACAAACGTGCTTCGTATGTACGATTAATACAGAAAATATTAATAGAAGTTCTAACGTGGGGTCGATAGAACTCTTCAATTTGGATTCACGCACATCACAATTTTCTATCTTGAGAGTCTTGTACCCGACTCCTTACCCTTACTCGTGACAAGAGCATGTATTTGACTGCCCACGACCAACGTACGTAGATAGTACACACGCCCACCGTGGGGCTCGAACCCACGACCACAAGGTTAAGAGCCTTGCGCTCTACCGACTGAGCTAGACGGGCTTGTAGTTTTGGTTGTTGTGTCTCTTAATTCTGCTGGCGCACTACGACTATGAGAGATGGTACTACGCACTTTTATATTCCTTCAGTATGTTTGTTATTTTATTCATTTTTATAATACCAAGCGTTCGAATTAAATTAATCAACTGAAATTGGGGGTCTATACACAATCTATACAATTATATGATGCAAGAGTCTTTTACAGTAACGATCTGTGAATTCATATTGTACTCCCTGTCCCATTTTCCATCACCATTTCCTTCTCACGCAACACGTTTTCCTTTTCCTTTTCACTTTTGCAATCACTATTTTGCCCTCATTCTCATGTCACCCGATTAAGTATATTTGTTAACTCTTTTGTTTGGTTATTTTGGTATCCATAAGTTTACGGCTACGTTAATTTATTATATATTTCATCAATTGAAATTTAAATGTACCAATTGAGCTAGTCATATGTAAGTTTGCATATTTGAAATATATATTTTCTTTCACAGGCGCCGAGTGTGCCACCAACACCTAAATTGACATGAAATAAACGTTGAAATTAACGCAAAGATTTAGAAAAGCTTCAAATTGCTTGTGAATGTCCATACGATCATTATCAAGGAGTCCGATGTACTAATAGGGCAAATTGCAGGAAAGTTTGCATCAATCCTCAATGGATTCTTTTTTTCTTCACTTCACGAATTTCACAATTTTTTACTACGGAATATTTAATATAAATTAAATGATAACACCGTTGAGGTTTCGCACTAAATTCCAAGGAAGAGGACGGAACGCAAGGATGCACCAGTGGTCTAGTGGTAGAATAGTACCCTGCCACGGTACAGACCCGGGTTCGATTCCCGGCTGGTGCAACAGTTGGCAGTGAAGATAGATTCTGCGTTGAAATGTGGGTACGGGTTTACCCAATCGTCTGAACACCGGATGAATAATTAGGCGCATCTGAGCCCCTCATCTTGTTTTGTGGATAAGTGCTTTAAAAGGCAAGCCAATCATATTTTTCCTATTTAATTAAACACTTCAAAATTCCATAAAAAATCAATTTGATCAAAAGAGTGTTACCAAATACATAATCATATGGATAGAAAGATGCCCACTCAAATTCTATAATCTCATGCTTTCGTTTCGCGAAAACCAACAATTGTTTACACCCTCTTGATCCAACCTAATAATAGTTGCAGTCTTTTTTTCTTATTTTGTGACGAATAAAAAGGATTTCGTCGACAACAGAGGCTCAAAAGTGACAAGCACGCCGTTGCCGGGGATCGAACCCGGGTCGCCCGCGTGACAGGCGGGAATACTCACCACTATACTACAACGACTTGATAATAGTTGTAGAACGCTCCCTTGGCTACATTCCTTCAATTTTTGGCTCAATTTTTAATTCATACATTTTTTTAACGTTTTATCATTTCTGAAGTTTTTCATGGGCCGAGTATTGAAATTTTAAATACATTGATTTCAAAAAGATTAATGCCAGCTATTTTGAAATCAAATAAAAAGAGGCCAACTAAAATTTTTGACTTAAAAACCGCTTATGATCAGTTTACCCTGTCAAAAATTGTTACTCTTTAATTTTGAAAATTGAATAACCAACTCTAGGCCTTCGAACACAGGAACAAATTGGTGCTAATAGGTCGAATCCAAACCGTATTTCACATTACAAAAAAAAAAAAAATACAAAAAAATCGCTTTTGTATTTGTCAAAACCAAACCCAACACCCCTTTCTCTGCCCGACATTGTAAGAGTATTTTGTCATTTCCACTTGATACACTTTTTCACATTATAGTTCCTACACTTTTTTTTTTTTTTTTTATTCTAGGACGAATTACAACTACACCCGCTAGGGTTTGGTGTAATTACAGCTCAACCCACGACTACTGAAAAATTATAACTGCCCCCTTGAGATAAGTTCTGTACAACAATGAGCCCCGCCGTTAAGGTACGTTAATTTTTTACATGAACTTTCGAGATTACCCTTCTTCTGTTGGGCCCCGTTTTACGGCAATTTATGAATGCCTAATATGCCCTCGAGGGGTGTTCTGTATGGATTCGGACTAATTTGGACTTGGGTTTTATGTTCTGTATTCCTAACAGCGTGAAATGCTATTTTTGTCAACAAATAACAGCAACAGTACACACGATTTTACAATTTAATTAATTTAAAAAACTTCTTTATATATATTTTTTTATTTCAAATCAGGCTCTCTGTGCATTTTTATTTTTTCTTTTCAATTTATTGGATTCGGGCATAAAAAGAAACGCACACAAACTGAAAATCACGACAAACTGACGAGACAGCCTGGCTTTACTTACTCAAGTTTACGTTGTGTTCTTTTTTCATTTATTCATAATGAGATGCGGCAGTTACAACTTCTCATAAAAGTTAAAATGTTATACATTGTCAATCGTTTTTGTGGAGTTGTACAGTTCGAAGAATCATCTCCAAAACTTTAACTGCATTACTCTTTTCGACTCCTTATCCGCTGTGTATTTGGCTCATATATCCATATATCCTAAAAAAACTTTATGTAAATGTATATTTTTTTAAAGATTACTCGAGGAGTTTTGGCGTACGTGTTGTTTTCTGTGAACAAAAATAGATTTTTTTGAAATAGAATATAGCGGGATACATGTTAGGTTTTAGCTCACTCTGGAAGATTAATATATGTGTATAAATAAAGGCATATCAATTCACATATTTAATTTCTCTTTTTTAAAAGAATAATTTCCGTGCATAGCACGTGGCACACACTCGTTTGTACATAATTAGTGACAAATTTCGTAAATTATAGTGGTATGAATAGAAGTAGAACATAAGTCCATCATCATAACTGTGACGGAATTTTTGTCCGACCAATTCTGACACTATGTGTTTTTGGAAAACAATTAACTTTTCTAAGGACATTTAAAATAAGAACTTGACTTTGAACGTACCAATACCGCATTTTAAAGACTAGTTTTCACAAAATCTGACCATTAGTTCATTTTGTTTTAGATTCGTATATTTTTCAATATATAAGCCAAAAAACTTCATGTGTCTGAAGTATATCGGAGATATAAGAGAATTTTTTAAATGTAATCGTGTGTTACAAACGTGCTTCGTATGTACGATTAATACAGAAAATATTAATAGAAGTTCTAACGTGGGGTCGATAGAACTCTTCAATTTGGATTCACGCACATCACAATTTTCTATCTTGAGAGTCTTGTACCCGACTCCTTACCCTTACTCGTGACAAGAGCATGTATTTGACTGCCCACGACCAACGTACGTAGATAGTACACACGCCCACCGTGGGGCTCGAACCCACGACCACAAGGTTAAGAGCCTTGCGCTCTACCGACTGAGCTAGACGGGCTTGTAGTTTTGGTTGTTGTGTCTCTTAATTCTGCTGGCGCACTACGACTATGAGAGATGGTACTACGCACTTTTATATTCCTTCAGTATGTTTGTTATTTTATTCATTTTTATAATACCAAGCGTTCGAATTAAATTAATCAACTGAAATTGGGGGTCTATACACAATCTATACAATTATATGATGCAAGAGTCTTTTACAGTAACGATCTGTGAATTCATATTGTACTCCCTGTCCCATTTTCCATCACCATTTCCTTCTCACGCAACACGTTTTCCTTTTCCTTTTCACTTTTGCAATCACTATTTTGCCCTCATTCTCATGTCACCCGATTAAGTATATTTGTTAACTCTTTTGTTTGGTTATTTTGGTATCCATAAGTTTACGGCTACGTTAATTTATTATATATTTCATCAATTGAAATTTAAATGTACCAATTGAGCTAGTCATATGTAAGTTTGCATATTTGAAATATATATTTTCTTTCACAGGCGCCGAGTGTGCCACCAACACCTAAATTGACATGAAATAAACGTTGAAATTAACGCAAAGATTTAGAAAAGCTTCAAATTGCTTGTGAATGTCCATACGATCATTATCAAGGAGTCCGATGTACTAATAGGGCAAATTGCAGGAAAGTTTGCATCAATCCTCAATGGATTCTTTTTTTCTTCACTTCACGAATTTCACAATTTTTTACTACGGAATATTTAATATAAATTAAATGATAACACCGTTGAGGTTTCGCACTAAATTCCAAGGAAGAGGACGGAACGCAAGGATGCACCAGTGGTCTAGTGGTAGAATAGTACCCTGCCACGGTACAGACCCGGGTTCGATTCCCGGCTGGTGCAACAGTTGGCAGTGAAGATAGATTCTGCGTTGAAATGTGGGTACGGGTTTACCCAATCGTCTGAACACCGGATGAATAATTAGGCGCATCTGAGCCCCTCATCTTGTTTTGTGGATAAGTGCTTTAAAAGGCAAGCCAATCATATTTTTCCTATTTAATTAAACACTTCAAAATTCCATAAAAAATCAATTTGATCAAAAGAGTGTTACCAAATACATAATCATATGGATAGAAAGATGCCCACTCAAATTCTATAATCTCATGCTTTCGTTTCGCGAAAACCAACAATTGTTTACACCCTCTTGATCCAACCTAATAATAGTTGCAGTCTTTTTTTCTTATTTTGTGACGAATAAAAAGGATTTCGTCGACAACAGAGGCTCAAAAGTGACAAGCACGCCGTTGCCGGGGATCGAACCCGGGTCGCCCGCGTGACAGGCGGGAATACTCACCACTATACTACAAAGACTTGATAATAGTTGTTGAAGGCTCCCTTGGCTACATTCCTTCAATTTTTGGCTCAATTTTTAATTCATACATTTTTTTAACGTTTTATCATTTCTGAAGTTTTTCATGGGCCGAGTATTGAAATTTTAAATACATTGATTTCAAAAAGATTAATGCCAGCTATTTTGAAATCAAATAAAAAAAAGGCCAACTAAAATTTTTGACTTAAAAACCGCTTATGATCAGTTTACCCTGTCAAAAATTGTTACTCTTTAATTTTGAAAATTGAATAACCAACTCTAGGCCTATGAACACAGGAACAAATTGGTGCTAATAGGTCGAATCCAAACCGTATTTCACATTACAAAAAAAAAAAAAATCGCTTTTGTATTTGTCAAAACCTAACCCAACACCCCTTTCTCTGCCCGACATTGTAAGAGTATTTTATCATTTCCACTTGATACACTTTTTCCGCCCGTGTGTGTGTGTGTGTTGCTGACTTCTATTGATTAATTTTTTCCATATATTTGTTATATTTTTTTATTTTTTTATAATATTATATCAGTTATATATATTTATTACGTATTGTGACATCATATCCGGTTGAACCGGTGGTCGAACCGGTTGGATCGGTCTAACCAATAACCATTAAGGCTTTCGGTTCATCTTTCGGTCCGGTTTTCAAAACATTGCTATTAAGTATATTCGTTAACTCTTTTGTTTTGTTATTTTAGTATCCATTAGTTTACTGCTACGTTAAATTATTATATATTTCATCAATTTAAATTTAAATGTACTAATTCGGCTAGTCATATGTAAGTTCGTATATTTGAAATATATTTTTTTTTCACAGGAAATTACAAATATTTCCGTGAGTTGGATGGTGGGATGATAAAAAGTCAAAACCTAGGATTGTTTGAATTATTATTTGAAAGGATTTGATTGATAAAACCTAGGCCCTAGTTTTTCCTACTTGTTTTCTTCTCTTTATTTATTTGCTTACACTATTATTTTACTTTCCTAATTTTTCATCAAAAATTCAAAGTCTAGACAATAAAGAATTTACAAAGTCGGTACTTAATCATCCTGTTCCACATAGGAACGATACTCTACTTACTTTTTTGTTATTTGAGTAACCCGTATACTTGCAAAAAAATTGTAATAGTATCATTTTGAGTTTCAAAATGATCATCTACGTGGGCCTCGCAAATAAAAATCAACTGCAAAAGATCTCTTAAGCGGTGAACCTGTCTCCTAATGGAGAGGTTGTTAATGCTCGTACGTGGCTCAACTACAAATGATCTCTTCAAAAATGACTTTTGTTACTTAAGATATTGCTTGACTCTATCAAATGATTGGGCATTACAACCGTCCTTCGGTGCACAACTTGCCTTTTTGAATGTTATGGTCTACTAGAGGTCATTACGACCATCTTCCGCGTCACTGGCAAACTGTGATTTCCCTTGACAGATTCGGCAGATCAGCCGTCCTTTCTTTGACTAATGGTCGCGTAGGTTGAAATGGTCCTTTACATAATTCCTGCATGGAAGAGGATAAACACGACCTTAGCAGGAATAATTTCACTACTTAAGAGATAGGTTGATCTTTTCAGAGATTTGTTGTGACGATCGTCCTTTCTTTTAGTAATGATCGTGAAGGATGAAAGGATCTTTTATGTAATCCTTGCAGGGAAGTGTAAGAAAACAACCATTTCAGTAGGACATTTGGGTGGTTAATGCATCTATGCTCAAAAATAAATTCTACTAATTAAGAGATGGGTTGTAACCCATCAAGATATTTCGCGTGGCGGCCATACTTTCTTGGACAACCTAACTTTTCAGATGTTATGCACAATGATTGTTCATCATGGTCATTTTATATAGCCCGGTGTTGCCGTGGCTCTCGTTTTGTAACTTAATTTATTTTCAAATGGACCCCTGCATACAATTCAAGTTATTTATAGTTATATCCCATTCAAATCCTAGTCTATAAGTCCACTTATTTGCCCTAATTTGTGTCACATCAGAAATTTGAGCAAAAAGAGAATGAAAATATAATTTGAGGGTTAGTTTCTTCAATAAAAACTCAAAAGGTCATATTGGCCAATTACTCTTCTTCCTCATTTAAGTATGAAAAAGAGAGGAATCATACTAGGATTTCTAGAAAATAAACAAATCTAAACTAGAAACAGATCTAGAAAATATAGAAAAAGAAAAATTTTGACCCAAAAGAAACAAAAAATGAAGAAAATAAGTCAATCCCAGATTGAGAAAACCAGAGGGAAAAAAAAAAAAAGGATTCGAAGAAAGTAGGGCTAAAAATGAGAGAGAGAGAGAGAGAGAGAGAGAGAGAAGGATCTGAAAAGAGAAAAGAAAAGAAAAGAAAAAATAAATTAATTAAAAAATTTATTGTTAGTTTTAATAGGGGTATTTTGGGTTTTTCAAATTTAATTTTTCTCCTTTTTTTTTTTGCTTAAGTTAGTTAGAGGTAAAATTGACCTTTAATCAAATTCGTCGGATGTAACATGGAACCCCCTCAATTAAGGGGGGTAATTGTAATTTCCAAACTTTGGGGTATGTTTTGTAAATATAGTAAACCTCATGGAGGTAAGTGTAATTCGACCTATTTTTATAAGGGCAATAAATACATCTTCTTGAAATGACCAAAAATATGAAGTTCAACAATATATTTTAATAGGGAAAGTTTGAAATTCCCATAACAATATGATCTTGAAACAGACATCATATTTGATTTTTATTTTGTAAATTATTTAGTATTATATATATATATATAATATCACCAATACATTACAAAATATAAAAATTATTTATTTATGACGCCATACCTATTGAATTAGTGGTCGAACCAGTTGAACCGATCAAAAATATCATTGATTTTATGTTCGGTCCGATTTCGAAAACATCATTGCTCAAGATCGAAAACGGAATAGTTCAAGAATCACATTAAAGGAAAAGAATAATTTCCTATTAAACTTTGTGAAATAATTTGTTCTGTATCACTATTAACCATATCAACTAATTAATGAATGTATAAATATTCACATACATGGAGCATACGTTCATTATCGATATACAATTAATAAATTAATAGATGTAGATATCTCTTGTACATGAATGTGGGACATGTAATCAACATTATCAATGTAGAAAAGTGTCGTATTTTTTGTGTAAACCGTCGCAGGGTCAGTTCCTCAAAAGTTATGGTAACTTACGCATAATAAATTATAAGTGGGCTGATAAGATAGGAACATGGAGTATAAGCTGATTAGTTAATGAGGAATAAATTTTCATCCAAACCCTTAAAATTGCGTTCTATTCAATAAAAACTTAAGGGTAAAATAGGTACATTATAAAATTGCTATTGCGGTTTCACAAATCGTCATTTGTAACTGAAAAGTGACTTCCTTTTTTTATGTAGTATAGATATTTATTACCACAAAACTCTATCGCTTAATTGATTCTCCTTGAGCATATATTAACTGCACCCTGAAAGGTTTTCATTGGAGATACTCTCAATTACCTCACGATTGTTACTCTTGAAAAGTCAAAGCCCACCTTATTCCTCAAAATATTGGTACATTTATTCTCCTCAAACAACCTCATATTGATCTCGAGCATAGCAAAATCTAGACATTATTGAGATCTTGAAGGGGAAAGAATTTCATATATTTCAAATGATTGTTTGATTTATTTACAATAACCACACTTTATACTGGAATCGATAGGAGTCAGTTTCATCTTTTATGATGTTATAGAATGTTAGAAGTAAAGGACTGAATTGATGCCAAGAATGAGAAATTGAATCTCATGGACCACAATCAAGTTTCGAGTCTCTTTAGTGACGTAGGGGAATCTTCTTCCGCCACATGGCCACCACCTCAGGAAAAAGGCCAACGACGAATTGCCACATGACACGACAAGTTACACGTGCCATGGCTTCACAAATCTCCACGACACGCATTGTCTCCTCACAATCCGAGAAGAACACCGCTGACATGGCTCCTTTCTTATCATGTGTCTCCACGATCAATTCACATGGACCATCCGATGAGCTGCCTCCACCCTCCTCGAGTGGTCCCCCACCAATCCGATGAGGTGCCTCTACCCTTCTCGGGTGGTCCCCCACCTCTTCGAGGTAGTCCCAGAAATAACCGTCTCTAAAACAACGGTTACGCCCGACATCTCCAGTATCATGTGTTAGGGAATATCCCTTGTATAAGCGACAGGAATAGGCCGATCCAATCCTAGCCCAGCCCATCCATCTCTAATTACTATAAATAGTAGGTCATCACTGATTACCAGCTCGAATACAGACTTGAGTGTCGGAGGGTCTTCACCGAAGATACTTCTAACTAGGCTAACGAGTGTTCCATCCTTGCAGAATAGAGACCCACCAGCATTCGAAGACCTTTACTCGGACTGTGGGAGAATCCCTGCTCGAACACCAAATCCAACCATATCATTTTGGCGCTAGAAGGAGGGCCTCTATTCAAACAAGTGAGAAATGGTTAAGACTGGCTGAACTGGAACTAAGCCTGGGAATTCGAATAACTCGGGTGCCCAGATCACAATTAACACCGTCGAGCTACACAATGCTCCACGCTCTTGCTTGAGATTCATGGACGGGAGGACCTAAACCTTAGTCTGCCTGCCGCAACTATCGCTGAAGACATTCCTAAAGAGTTCTCCCAGGCGATACTGTGTGGGATGATAACCGGGCTCTCAATTGGGGCCCCCTTGTATGGGAGCCCCGAAGAGAGAGGTGGGCCCCACTCTCTTGCTTTCCAGAGGAGGCTGAGAAATCCTCCATAGGAGCTTCCTCAGGTCACCCTGCCCGAACAGAAAGAGAGATCCTAGAGGAGATTTCCCATCAGGGCACGGAAATTCAGAGAAGGATAGGTGATGTTTGCAGAGGGGAGAGGCCACGGGATGATATTGACGAACTCTCCCATCGAATAGAAGACCTCAGTCGTCAGCTAGATGATATATTTGGCCGTCGGCTAGATAAGGTATACGGCCAGGGGTCCACCCAGAAATATTTTGTGCCCAACGAGAGGGACCCCTTATGTTATGAGCTCTAGAGGGCCAGAGTAGCCCGGGGGTGCAACATCCCCACCGGTCTACCTAGATACGAAGGGGAGACCCACCCCAAGGAACACCTGATCTAGTTCAAGCATGCGATACGCATGCACATGATCGATGATGATTTTGCCACCAAGCTGCTAGTCACCAACTTCCAAGGTGTGGCTTCACAGTGGTATGTTCACCAACCTCCTGGTTCGATTAGGAACTTTGCTGACTTGAGCATCAAGTTTATCAATCACTTCCAGATGAAAAGTCTGGCTAAGTTGCTCCCGTCCCACCTCCACAAGATTCGACAAAAGGACGAGTCTTTGAGGGATTTCTTCAACCGATTTAACACGGAGCTCCTCAAAGTGGAGAGCGTCCAAATGGACTTTCTCATCGATATCATAATGGGGGCTATACGGAACTAGGCCTGCTTGGATTACCTGGCCCAAAAACGGCCCACCACCATTGAGAAGGTCATGTCCATTGCCCAACAATACATGAATGTGGAGGACATGATGTGCAAGATAAAGCCCGATGCTGGAGAAAAGAAGGATCGTTGACGAGACACCGACCTCACCCTCTTGGTGATGTCAAGGAAGAAAATATTCGCTACCACCAACGTGAATGACCTACGATCTTCCAAAGATCGAGGAAGATCCAAGACAAAGATGGAGCCCCCCGAGGGGAAACAAATACTGTGCCTCCCACAAACAAGTAGGCAACCATGATACTTAGGGATGTTTCACCCTCAAGAAGGAAATTCAAAGGCTAATCGACGTAGGCTGCCCAGAAGTAAAAAAGTATGTCAAGAAGAAAAGCCAGAAAGGAGAGAACAACCGAAGAAACTACTCCCCATCCTCGAAGGACGATGATTCACACTCCCCGGGGAGGGAGAGGTCCTACTCTCCATGAAGAGAGCGTACTCCACCTCCTCGGTCCGACAAGCAACCTGCCGTCTTGGACAACCTTCCCAACCGTCGACTAATTCACACCATCGCGGGAGGGCCCAATGGTCGGGACACCAGGAGCCGACTGAAGCAAGTAGAAAGGTACCTCCGTTGTCATATCAATGAGCGCTATCAAAGCGTGAGGATACAGGTGAACACCATTTTTAAGGGACCGTCGGTCGAGGAAGGTGTAATGACATTTAGCAATCGCGATCTCGATCACATTCCAAGGATAGAAGGCCTCACGGAGACCCTAGACTTCCCTATGGTCATTACCTTAGATATGGCCAATTATGCCATGACCAAGAATCTTGTTGACAACGGGAGTTTAGCCAACATTATCTTTACCTCCACCTTCGTAAGATGGATTTGGGGAGTTACAGCTTCACACCTATTTAGACTGCCTAGATTGAATTTGGGGGATCCAAAGTTGTCCCCCTTGGAATGATTCAGCTACCCACTTCCCTAGAGAAGGCTCTGAGGAGGAAGACCCTGATGGTCTCCTACCTGGTGGTCAACGCCCCTTTTGCCTAAAACATAATTCTTGGGCACCCAACAGCTCAATTCGTTTAGAGCAGTAGTTTCTACTTACCACCTAAAGATGAAGTTCCCAACCCCGACTGGGGTTGGGTAAGTCAACTATCATATCCTCGATGCTTGGAAATGCCACTCTATATCCCTGGACGGGAAGCGGACACCGGCACCCCGACTCGTGGGGGTCGAAGTACCAGCGTTGGACATCCCCGAGTCCTTTGAGCTCAACCAAGCCAAGTGAAGGAGTCTCGAGGAGAGAAAGATCATGCCCACGGAGGAATGCAAAATCGTCGAACTCAAGGTAGGTGACTCGAGCAGAACCATAAGTATTGGCACCTATCTTGAACCTACAAATGAGGTACTGATGATTGAATTTTTGAGGGCGAGCGTTGACGTGTTTGCATAGAAGGCCTCAGACTTCCCGAGCATTGACCCTGAAGTCATCGTTCATCGCTTAAATGTAGACCCTTCGGTCAAACTCATGAGGCAAAATAAGAGAATTTTTTCAAAGAAAGAAATTGAATCATCAAGAAGGAGGTGAACAAGCTGCTTGACCTCGGATATATTGTCAAGATCCAATTCACTGAGTGGTTGTACAATGTAGTTGTCGTAGCCAAAGGAGATGGCTAGTGGAGAAAATGTAATGACTTCACCGGCCTTAACAAGGCCTGCCCGAAGGATCACTACCCGTTTCCTTAAATTGACCAACTGGTGGACTCGACGGCAGGGAGTGGGTTGATGAGCATGTTGGACGCTTTTCAGGGCTACTACCAAATCTAATGGCCGAGGAGGAGAGGAGCAAGACGTCCTTCGTTGTTGCAATAGGGACGTACTGCTTTTTAGTAATGCCCTTCGGGCTAAAGAATGTAGGCGCCACGTACTAGAGACTTGTTAACCTCATGTTCAAGGAAGAGATCAGCAAGATGATGGAAGTATACGTGGACGATATGATTCTCCGAAGTGAGAAGAAGTCTGATCATCTTGAGCACCTCGCTTGAGCCTTTGATATATTGAGGAAGTATGGTTTGAAGCTCAACCCCAGCAAATATACATTTGGGGTTCGAGGAGGTAAGTTCCTCAGGCACATCGTCAGCTAAGTGCTCTGCATCTCAATGGTTTTGTTTTGATCTTAATGCATTCTAGTGATTGGCCACCAATAGAATTGATTTGTTAACCTTGATTAAGCTCGAGGAGGATTTTATGGTTTAGAACTGAACAAAACAACCTAAGTTTATCATTTCTTTGAGAATATAATTCGTAGGAAGAATGAGAGTACCAACTTACCTTGGGTAATCACTCAAAATTGATTCTTAATGCTATTATCTAGATTCAATTCTCATAGAGATATAGAGGATTAATCTAGTTAATAAGGTTTATGCTATATCGAGAGAGTAGTTTAGATGAAATAGAATTTCGGAATATCGAGCATGCTTTTTCACTTGATAGAGAGGATTAGGAAAATCGATTAAAAGACACACAAGGGGAAGTTAAAGACCTATGTTTTTTTCTCTTGGTATTTTTCCACAATTTATTACTTTAGTATCTTATTGTACTTGTTCTCAATTTCACAACTCTCTCATTTTTACTTTTAATTGCTCAAATTAAGAGGTCACAAATTGTGTAAAGAAGATTAGAAAATTGCTTAGGAATTAATCCATATGGGATTGATATTTTTATACTACTTGTGTGATATGTACACTTGCGTGTGACAGTTACCAACGCAACACTAATTTAGCCTCTACACAAATTTCACGCCTTTTACTTGAATCAATGTTAAATGAAGACAATAATTCCAAATTTACAAGTCTTCTCAAAGTGTTAAAATTAACATGTCCTAGTCTAACATGCCACAAACTCGAACACTCAAACAAGTAAGTAGAAGTAGTTATTTTATTATTATCAAAGTTGCCCAATACATTCATTACATTCATTTTGAATATCACATTGGCTAGGTAATCTTTTTCTATGAGTAGGTCATTCTTTGTTAACACAACTTCGTCCGACTCAAATGCTAGCCTAAATCCTACTTTTACAAGTAATGAACTGGAAACTAAATTTTCCTAATATTTGAAACATGCAATACATCAACCAGAGTTGACTTCTTGCCTGAGGTCATCTTTAGAACCACTTTGCCCAAGCCGATGACTAGGGAGGTTGCTGAGTTGCCCATAAGTAGCTTAAGGCCACTATTTGGAGTATAGGTAGAAAACAACTCTTTATTCGAACAAATACGGCGCGTAGCTCCAATGTTAACCCGCCACTCTCTCGGATTGTCAATCAGGTAGGCCTTGAAGACCACCGTCGAGAGGCTCAACTCAGACATGTCAATCGGCACACTTTTATCTTATGTTATAATGGCTTAGTCCTTTTTTGCTCTACCTTTCTTTGGGCC
This sequence comes from Petrea volubilis, assembly GCA_026212405.1. Classification (NCBI taxonomy): domain Eukaryota; kingdom Viridiplantae; phylum Streptophyta; class Magnoliopsida; order Lamiales; family Verbenaceae; genus Petrea; species Petrea volubilis. The sequence goes on along the minus strand of CM047877.1, from coordinate 7,125,152 downwards.
CTGACAGTCCTTAGCCATGTGATTTGGCTTGCAACAATTAAAACAATCCCCATTGAATTTTTTGGCATTATTATTTTTCTAACCACCTTTAGGATGCTTTCGCTTCTTCCTAGCATTTGGCTCTACCAGATTCACTTTTGCCTCCATTTCTAGCTTGTTGGACTTGACCTTAGACTTTCAATTGTTCTCTTCAATCCGAAGTCAAAGTCAGATCCTCAAGCCCCATTTCCTTTTGCTTGTACTTCAGGTAGTTCTTAAAGTCTCTCCAAGCTAGTGGCAGCTTTTCAATCACTGCAGTTACTTGGAAAGACTCACTCAAGTGCATTCCCTTTGCATGATTGTCATGCAAAATAATTTGCAGCCCCTAGACTTGACTCATAACAGTCTTAGAGTACACATTCTTGAAGTCAAGAAACTTGCAGACTATGAATTTCTTCAAACCTGCATCCTCTGTCTTGTACTTCTTTTTCATGGATTCCCACAACTCCTTTGTCGTTTTTAACGGCCTGTATACACCGTACAACGTATTATCCAGTGCATTCAATATATGGTTTTTGAATAGAAAATCACCTTGACTACATGCATCATACGCAGCCTTCTTTTTAGTGTTTGCCTCGTTTTCAGTTAACGTGGGCGCATCTTCTTTTAAGAACTTTGCTAGGCTCAAAGTGGTGAGGTAAAACAATATCTTTTGCTGCTACCTCTTGAAATCAGTTACGAAGAATTTCTCCGAATTTTCTGCATGAGCAGGAGTAGGTGTAAGAGTAGTAGAGGTTGATGTCGTAGCTAAATCACAATAATTTCGTCTTAAAATTGTTAGAAAATAGTGCTTATAAGGGGAGTGATTAAGCTATGGAATTAGGTAGAGGAAAGAGTTGGATTCTTGTCTTTAAAAAGAAATCGCCCTATATTGGTGCTCATGATTATTTGCAATCATCTTCCCAAGATCCAACAACCTACTTTTCGAAAAGGAGCACTTCAAATTTTGAGAAACAATGAACTTTGAAGCTGTTTTGAACTCATTTGAATGTTTTAAGAATGCTTTGAAAATTTTGGGAGTGAAATGCAAAGAATAGAAAATTTAACTCAGATGGAATGAATGCAAATGGTAAGGGCAAGGGGGCTATTGGGGCAAAAAGTTACAACTGTAAAACCCGAGCCATATTACCATATTATTATTATTATTATTATTATTATTATTGTTATTATTATTATTATTATTAATATTAATCCTATTGTGTTTAGGATTACTATTATTACTGTTGTTATCATTATTATTGTAGCATTAATATTGTCTTTATTATTATTATTATTATTACTTGTACTATTGGGATTATAATTTTATTATTTCATTATTATTGCTATCGTTAATATTATTAATATTAATTAAATCCTATTGCAATTAGGGATATTGGACTATCTTATTAAGCCTAGGATTATTGGATTTATATTACTATCATGATTGGGCTTAGGTTTATTAGGCTAACTCTATTAAATTTGGAACTATTGGACTAATCCTTTTAGGGTTTGGAATTTGAATTACATATATATACACATAATTAAATATTATATTAACTATACAAGAGAGATTAGAAGAGAGAGGCGCCGTGAAAAGGAGGAGACGAAATCAAAGCTTGCGACGACGATAGCATATTCGGGAAATAGAGGTGCTCATCCAGGTTGTAGTTGACCCATGTAATCCTCTTTCATTCTTTGTCTTGTGTTCCAGTTTCTTTTAAACAATATATTCTAAAACCAATTATATAGTGTGATTCTTCCTAAACAAATAGTAATAATGAAAGCACATCCAAAGTTTTAGATTATTTTATTGTATAAAGGACGTAATGTTACAAGAGTTGAACTTAGATTATTTTATTGTGTAAAGGACTTAATATTACAAGAGTTGTACTTAGATTATTTTATTGTATAAAAGACTTAATATTACAAGAGTTGTACAAGGGCATACAATATATCATTCTAAATTACATATTTTATTAGTAGTGGCACGATTACTTTTGGGATAAGAATTTTTCCATTAATAAATTATCCTTTGTAGAATTAAACAAATTCTTTAATGGGCATGTAATCTTTATTCGTGAGTTGAGGGTAATTAATTAAATTTTGAGAATTTGATTGGCAGTGAGATAAATTAGTCTATTTTTCTAACCTCGATCTTGATATAGTACTCTAATAGAATTTGATTTAAGGAAATAATAATAAGGGATGGTGGTATGTATAAAAGCAATTAAGGTATAAATATGTGCATGGGCATATTAAATCGGTTGCCAATAAATGCTTAGTTCACATATCCTGTGGTCACACCTAGTTGAAAGTGTGAATGTGGAGTTGAAAGTGTGAATGTGTGTAGGTTGATAAGGTAATCATTGTAAAGTGTGTGTAAAACACACCTTTTAGTTTGTGGGTGAATGCTAGTTACAACTACATTGGTGATCAAGATTAGGGTGCTTCCATAGGAACACAAAGTAAGCCTTGAGTAAGAATTCGATCCATAAGCAAAGAGCATAGGGGATTTTTATGAGGTTTCATGATTATGAATTTTATTCGACTATGAGGCAATAGCTTATACCCATATTTTATATTTTAGATCCAAAAGACCGAGATTAGGACTTGAGTTGTCAAGACTTTGACGTAACAAGGGCTTGAATTCATTAAGGTAAGTGGTTTCCTCTCTCTATTTATTTAATAAAAATAAGTTTTCCATAAAGTTATGTTTTCGTCAAAAAAGTTATTTTCATATATAAAAATGGATTTGAGCATGCTATTTTATGAGTTTTCTTGATGTAAAGCTAAAAGTTGTTTCATGTTGTGCTCTATGTGTATTTATGAACATGCTCCGAACACTTGGGATACTATTAGTAGGAACACGTTCCGAAATTTCCGACCAAGCTACGGGATACAGTAGCAATTTCGGAACCCACTTAACGGGGTCATAGTTAAGGCCCTCCTACGGGTAATAATAGTAGTGTCCGAACCCACCTAACGGAGTTATAGTTAGGGCTTGATCAAGTTGGCCAATAGAGATTTCGAATGTTCACGAGCATGGATATATAAATGAATTTGTCTGATTCTGTTTTGTTATCTGTTCCGTTACTTGAAAAGTGGAAATATTAATTTCTGAATATTGTCTATGTGTGCAAAGTGTGATTTTAATGATATATATATATATATATATATATGTAACTTGCTCAAATTCGATAGAGAGTCAAGAGATCCCTTACTGGGCGAGTGCGCTCACACCACTAATAATCATTTTGCAGAGGATAGTGCCGAGAAAGGTGACAAGGAACAATTTTGTGGTTGGTGAGTGGATTGATGGAGTCCTTGCGTAGAGACTTTAGTTATAGTTATTTGTTTTGAGGTTTTCTTTTATGACTATCCATTAAGACTATTATAGATTGGTTTACGATTTATGTTTTAGAACTAAAGATGTAATAGTTAGGATTATTATTTTATCCGCTGCGAGACTAAGGTTTTTGAATGAATATTTAATGGTTTTTAGTATGTTCTGATTTCCGTGGCTTGGTGTCTCTGAGTCCTTCGGGCTTAGGGGCATCTCCGTGCCGCGTCCCGGGATCCGGGGCGTGACAACAACACTGGGAACTAACACCCATTTTTTAACCCAATTTCAATTCAAACCGTTTCCAATTAAACCCGAACCCGGTCCGCCCACCACACTGTGACGAGCCGGCCGAATGGACAACAGCAGTGGAGTGCATGTGGCTTGGTTCGAGCCTGCTAACCCGTAGGTTCTCTCTCCATTCACACTTGTTAAGCCCCAAGGGTAAACTTCTATTTGCAACTAGCCACTTAAATGCAAGATATTCTTGTATTATTTTTCTAATGTGGGACAACCACATTTTACGATACTCCATTTAGCATTCCATTGAGCAATTAAATATATTTTTCGTATCTATTCGCGACGAACAACTTATTTTCCAAAATAATAAATAGAGTTTCATCAATTCATTGGCCAAAAGGATAATTCACCAAACCAATTTTCTAATAGAAATAATGCAAATATAGTGCAATAATACTGAAACTCGAAGCACGCTGTTATTGTACGTCCTTAAGAGCAAAATCCAAAAGTAAACACTCTAGACCAATTGTTAAACCAGAGTGTCCCATTGATTTGGATAGATAAGTTTCTTAATTTGCAATTTGCTAATAAGAAAATAGATTTTCAATTTGGTGAGACCAAAGTTCTTCTTCAGTTAGATTAATAACTAGCAACACCACACACTCTATGTGTGTGCAAAATATAAAAAATATATATTTCAATTTAGTAGTTAAATTTTTTTTAGGAAGAAAATATAAATACATTATTAAATTTCTTTAATAAGAATACTTTTTTAAGAATTATTTGAAAGAATTTATTAAATTATAATAATTTAAAAATAAAATAATTATATGAAATAAATTTTCATGATAAAAAATAAACACAAAAAGAAAAAAAAATCAAATAATTATACTTAGAGAAAGTGGTTTGTTGGTTGAGAACATGGATTTTTTAACAGAAAAAGCCACATGTTATCTCAACAATGATTGATACTAATGGTCATGCGGTGTTCTTGTTAAAAATTTAACGGAATTGGACAGCAAGACATAAAATGTGAAAATTTTATTTTATGGGGTACAATGTGATAAAATCACAATTATTAAAACATAATTTAAAAAACACGCACATTATGGACAAAATTCGCAACTTTCCCCGCAATGTACTCCGCATTCAACAACCACACACGGCCGCTGCTTGATGTGGTATATTCATGGTTGACATAAATCTTTTCCTTTTAGGATGTTTTAAATTAGGGGGAATAAAGGTAGAAATTATAAAACCTTTTGTCATAAAGCGTAGTTGATCCCATTATTGAATGGCATATATCTTATGTCACCTAATTGAATATTATTCAAGTGGGAATTGCAAATTTGGCATGCTGTATGGCATCATCGTCTTAATTTATGAAATCCCTGTAGGCACACCAATATGTCATAAATCTGTCCAAACTATTCAAGTGGGTGTCCAATTTCCTATTCCAAAGCAGGCCAAGTAGAATTGCAAGTCATCAAATTATCATGAGAAATATAATTGTACTTTCAAATATTATTATATACATCCATCAATGATTATCAAACAATGAAAAATTATAAAAAACTAATGATAACTTGGTGACAAAAGAATTATTATTAAGATTTTGTGACAAGTTTTCATTATCAGTAAGTTGCAATTGTCACTTTATGTGAGTCATTAATTAATTATCAATTTTGCGCTATATTGTCACATTTTTACGCTATGTTGTCGCTATTGATATTGTGCAAACTATATTTCAAGGCAATTTAATTTTTGTCACTAAATTCATATAATTAATAATAATTTTTTTATTATCACTTGATATATTGTCACTAATTTACTCATTTTCTTATAGTGAAAACATAGAAAAGATATAATTAAAAGAGGGATATGAGAATGAAAATTTAAAAGGAAAAATTAAAAAACACGCTTGGAGAGAGGAGACATGAGAGAAAATAATAATAATAATAAAAAAAATAAAAAAAAGATTGTATTTGCAGTTATTTCCTTAAGGATAATTTAGGGAAATTATATATAAATAAACCAAAGACAAAAATCAAGAACTCTTCGTAATAGCACAGAAGTGGAATAAGTAAAATGTAATGCTAAAACCATAATTAGACAAGTTGAGAACCAAAAACTCAACCCTAAACTTGTACACACACACACACACAAACACGCACAAGTTATTGTGGTGTCCAAGGAGTGTAATGTTAGAATCCGAATCCTAACAATGTATGTATGGTGGTGTGTATGCATATATTGAATTATGTGTATGTGTGAGCATGTATTATCTAAAAAATATATGAAGAGTTTGTGTTTATGTTCATGAGGATAATTTATAAGTTAAGGTGCATTTGAATTCTGACTTCATTGTCCTGCAGTTAATTCTCAAGTTTGTATTTGGACATTTGCGAAGAGAATAAAAAGGTTTGGGAATTTATCTTTAGTGGTTTTAAGACACTACTAGAAAACAAGGATTTGGCCACGGATTTTGGCAAAAAATCCGTGGCCAAAACAAATGGCCACGGAAAAATTCCGTGGCCAAAATTGGCGTTGCTAAACAAGGCCACGGATTTTTTCAATTTAGCCACGGATTTAACCGTGGCCAAAAATAAAATTTTTTAAAAAAAAATTAAATATAGCCACGGATTTATCCGTGGCAAAATTTAATATTATTAAAAAAATAAATAAATTTAGCCACGGATAAATCCGTGGCCCAAAACAAAAAATTTAAAAAAATGATAAATTTGGCTACGGATATTTCCGTGGCCAACCTTTTTCTTTTTTAAAAAAATTTACATTTAGCCACGGATTTATCCGTGGCTACTATTAATTATTTTTTTTAATTTTTCATTTAGCCACTGATTTATCCGTGGCTAAGATTAAAAAAAATATTTTAAAAAAAATTAAATCTAGCCACGGATAAATCCGTGGCTTAAAAAAAGTATTAAAAAAAAAAAGAAAATTGGGCCTAGCCCAACCAGGCGCACAGCAGGCCCAACCCGCACGCCTACCAGGCCAGCAGTGCGACCCGGCCCAGCTCGGCGTGCCCATTTTAATTAATCAAATTTCACCGTTACCAGTGGGACTCGAACTCGAGTCCTTTTGGTATATTGCCAAGTGTATTACCGCTAGGCTATGATGAACTTCTTGTTTAAGAAGGCATGCCAATAATATTTATATACATTTATATATTGAGTTTTGTTATCAAATTTTACTAATTTATATCTATATGTGAATATATTTTATTAATTCATACTTATTATGATTTAATTAGGAAATATTAAATCGTGCAAATTATAATTCTTTCTAATTTTACTTTTATCCACAAATAATTTTGGGATACAAAATCAAAATTAAAAAAAATTATAACTTTGACCTTATAAAAATTTGAAATTTTTTATCGATTATTTTGACTCAATTTAAGAAGTCAATGCAAGAATTTTGACTCAATCTAATATTTTTTTTACCATTAAATATATCTAATTAGTGACAAATTTATTATTATTATTATTATTATTTGTAATAATATCACTAATTTACTTTTTTTTTTGTAGTATTTGGGAAGAATATTACTGAAAATTATATTATAAAATTATTTTTTTTAAAAATTAGATAAGAAAAAAGAAAAGCTAGATGAATTGCAATAAGTTGAAAAAGAAAAAATAGTGCCTTCAACCTCTATAATACTAGCTCTTAATTTTTCTGAGTGTGATTTCTTAATTTTTCCAAAAAAATAAAGTCCACTTTAATGTTGAAAGAAAGTGCAAGATAAAACAACTCAAAAGCCATGAATAGGCACTTTTTTGACGCACACTTCTAGAAATGCAACTTATTTAAGAAATTCATTCAAAACTAATTATTCAGCAAATATATGACTTTTATAAGTTTTAGAATGTGACCAATTTTATAAAAAAAAAACTATATATATATCGATTAAACTCATGTACTTTTTACATGGAACAATATTGGAAATTAAATCCACACATAAGAAGCATAAACATAAAAATACACTTTTATAAGAAAATTTAATTATTTATTGGCCACGGATATATCCGTGGCCAAGTCCAAATTTAAAAAAAATTACATTTATTAATTGGCCACGGATAAATCCGTGGTCAAGTCCAAATTTAAAAAAAAAATTAAATTTATTTATTGGCCACGGATTCAAAACTTCATGTTGACTTTTGCCGAATCGTGCGTTTTCGTTAATTAGGTTAGACGGAACTGTACGATTGGAGCAATACAACTTCAACACTAATCAATCTGCTTGGAAAAACATTTTTTTGATAATTCCTATACAAGTTAACTGACGTTAGTATACATTGACGCCGGATTACGAAGTCATTCGTATATGTCACCGAAAGAGGAAAAATGTATTCTCGCTAAGCAAACTATAATTTTCAACGCATAAGATGGGAAAATATAATAACCGCAATAAAAATAATATGATTTTGAAATGACTCGAACCTTTTGGTGCCCCGTAATGTCAGATCGGACGATTTAAGCGAGTCACTTAAAATTAAAAAAAATTAAAATTATTTATTGGCCACGGATAAATCCGTGGCCAAGTCCAAATTTTAAAAAAAAAATTAAATTTATTTATTGGCCATGGATAAATCCGTCCATGGCCAAGTCCAAATTTTAAAAAAAATTATTTATTTATTGGCCACGGATAAATCCGTGGCCAAGTCCAAATTTTAAAAAAAAATTAAATTTATTTATTGGCCATGGATAAATCGGTGGCCAAGTCCAAATTTTTTTTTAAAAAAAATTTATTTATTTATTGGCCACGGATAAATCCGTGGCCAAGTCCTAATTTTAAAAAAAAATTATTTATTTATTGGTCACGGATAAATCGGTGGCCAAGTCCAAATTTAAAAAAAAAAAATTTATTTATTGGCCACGGATAAATCCGCGGCCAAGTCGAAATTTAGAAAAATAAATAAATTTATTTATTGGCCACGGATAAATCCGTGGCCAAGTCCAATTTTTTTTTTAAAAAAAATAAATTTATTAATTTATTTTTTTCTTTTAAATAAATTGAAATGGCCACGGAATTGTGGATATTTGGCCACGGATAAATCCGTGGCCATATGTTTTCGTTTTTTTTTTTAAATCCGTGGCCATTTCCGTTGCTATTGGCAACCGATTTCATCCGTGGCTAAAAATCCGTGGCCAAAACTGCGTTTTCTAGTAGTGAGATGGGAAAATAATTTCCTGAACTGTTTATCATTTCAAATATATATTCATAGGGAAGAATATTTTTCATATAGTAACTTGACATGTTTTCCTTTTGATATATCAAGTTAATGGGATAACACATTTAATTTATTATCTCTAAAAATAATGAGAATTTGAAACACAATTCAATTTGCCACGTTCGAGGGTTTGAGATTTAAGTTATCAATTATTTTCAAGAATTTCTCAATTGTAGGCATTAACACAAAATAAATAATATTAACTATATAATTATCTCACATAATATATCAAAAATAATAAAAATATAAAATTTAATATATTTAAATTATTCTATGCAAGATAATATTTATATTTATAATCAATATATAAGTAAATTATGTCACAAATATAAATATGCTAACAAACTGGTTTTTGTTTTGAATTTTTTTTACAAAAATCGGGGGGAAACCGGGGAAAATTTCCCCCGATTTTTTTTCTATTTATTTTTTAAAAAAACCGTCGGAAAAATCATGGGAATATTTCCCCTGAATTTTTTTCGAATTTTTTTTAAAAAAACATGGAAAAATCGGGGGAATATTTCCCCCGATTTTATTTGGAATTTAAAAAAAAAACCGTGGGAAAATCGAGGGAAATTTCCCCAAATTTTTTTTTTAAAATTGTTTTTACGAAATTGGGGGGTCACCCAATTATAAATCAACTCAAAAAGAAGAGATCACCCAATTGAAGACACAGAATAATACAATGATGTCAATGATACAACAATTGTACACCGAACTTATAGGCAACCACCCCTACGCCTCTGGAGCAGCTCCCCAGTCATCTCGTCGTCATCCCACGGGCTATACATCCCACAATACTACTCATGCTCTCCAACAAAGACATCTCGCTTCACACATATTCGCACCGCAGCCAAATTTGACTCCTACCAATGCCGGAGGTAATAACGAAAATGATATCGATTACTTTGAGGATGCGGATGATTAGTAGACATGTTAGATATTTTAATTTGTGGTATGAACAATATTTTATTTGTTTTTCATATTTGTATTTTATATTTGAATTATACTTCAAACAATACGGACCAATATTATTGCGTATTTGTCAATTTATTTTAGCTTTTTGCATTTTTTTTTTATTTTAGCTTTTTGTCAATTTTAGCGTTTTGCATTATTTGAAAATTATAAATGAAATTTATAAATAAAAAAATAAAAGTGATTGATTATCCCCCGGAATAATTAATTTTTAAAATAAATAAATAAATAAATTCCTGCAAAAAATCAGGGAAAATTTACCCTGATTTAATTAAATTTCTTTTTTTTTAAAAAAAAATATTCCAACGGTAAACCGGGGGATAATTCCCCCAGTTTAATAAATTTTTTTTTAAATAGTCCAGCGGTAAACCGGGGAAATTTCCCCCGATTTTATTAAATGTATTTAAAAAAAATAGGCTGGCGGAAAACTGGGGGAAATTTCCCCAGGTTTAATTAAATTTATTTTTTTTTTAAAAAATAGTCCGATGGAAAATCGGGGGAAATTTTCCCCAATTTTATTAAATTTATTTTTAAAACAAAAAAAGTCCGGCGAAAAACAGGTGGAAATTTCCCCCGGTTTAATTGAATTTATTTAAAAAAAAAAGAGTCCAGCGAAAAATCAGGGAAAATTTCCACCGATTTAATTAAATTTATTTAAAAATAAATAAAATTAAACCAGCGGAAAACTAGCAAAATATTCCGCCGGTTTGTTTCCAGTAGAATATTCCTCTGGTTTTCCGCAGGTCTTCGGCCAATTGGTGATTCTAGCGGAATTCCGACAGACCGTCTTATTTCGGCGGACTAAATTCCCCTGGAATTCGTCGGTTTTACGATTTTCCAATAGAATTTCCGCCAGAATTTGCCCTTTTTCCTATAGTGCCACCAGCGACAATAAATATCTAGAACTCATCAACACAGATTCCAATGGAACAAGAAGAATGTTTTCGTGGGACGACAACTATGTCAGCACTGAAGTCCTCATTGCAAAGGTACATGGAACAACTTATAAGTTCGGTCACAAATCTGTTGTAACATTAATTAATTTTCTTTTTGGCATTTTTTTTAAATCTACAGTAATTTAAATATAAGTAGATTAAAAAATTATTTTTTTATTTTTTGTGACTGAATTTAGTGATCGATTTGGCCGTCACGAAGATATTTTCATTCTTTTGTAAAATCGGTCATAAAAGCAGTCACAACTCTCCATTTTTTGTAACTGAATGTGTTGAGTCACAAAAACAGTTTTCTAGTAGTGTTATAAACAAAACATAGTTGTCCTATGTCAAGTATATTTGTATGTAATCTCAAAATAATAAAAATATTTTGTAAAAATCCAATCACTCTTGTAGTCAAAATCTCTGGAATTTCAGGTTCTTTCAGAGCGGAAATTTTTTGGAAATGGGAATTGGTTAAGATCAAGATCAATGCAGAGCAATACATCTGCAACTGCATTCAGAAAGGCAATAGCAATGTGCCGAGTATAAGTGCTGGCCTTCTTTGGTTTAATGAATGGAATAATCTTCAGTATGTCACTAGTGCTCCTTTTATCATCACAGCCTACGCCAATATTCTTGTCAAGACAAAAGACTACCATCAACTGCAATGGCGGTGCCGTGGGGCCCCAGGAGTTGATCGCTTTCGCCAAATCTCAGGTACAAAAACTACTATTATATTTTCGACGCATACATACATTTTTGGTTAAACAACAACAATGGATTACAAATTGATCTTGCTATCTTCTCTAACCGTTTCAATATTTATATTGATAAGGTGGATTACATATTGGGTTCGAGCCCAAAGAGAATGAGTTACATGGTGGGATTCGGCCTAAACTATCCAAAACAGTTCATCACAGAGGAGCATCAATAGTGTCGATAAAGAAAGACTCGAGGCCCGTGGTTGCCAACAAGGCTTCCGTAAGTGGTTATATAAGAACGCAGAGACCCGAATGTTCTTGAAGGGGCGATAGTGGGCGGACCCGATCAGAGTGACGAATATAGAGATGCTAGAGATAATACCATTTACCAGCAAGCAGAGCTGCTATAGCAAATAATGCACATTTTGCTGGTGTTTTGGCAAGGCTTTTAGCGTCAGATTTTAAATGAATCGTTTACAAGCCACTAATTTGTAATTTTCTTCTGCTAATTCGATCACTCTGATGTAAAGAATGGGCGGATGGAGTACTCGAGAAATGTTCTTCTATGTTGGATGTCTTCTTCTTATATGCTTTATAATTTTTGATAATATAATTTTATTATGATCACTATATTTATTGCCTTAACTTTATTTCTGTACTTTTTTTTAACTCGTACCTTATGCCTTTAAAAATAATAGTCTCAAGTTGTAACGCTACACGAATTCTCCGCTTAGCAAAACCCATGTATAATTAAAATGGCAACACAACGTAAAAACTGATGATATGGAAAAAATATAAAGATTTTCGTTCCTTATCTTGACCGCTCACCAATACACGTGGCGTGTATTGATGAGTGTAACAGAAGATGTAACACGATTATGTAACAGAAGATTCGAACCGCACAATGTGTAATCAACAAAATGCGATAGAATCCTCTATTTTAAAATGGTGTTTCATCTCTTATTCAATAATTCACATTCACGTCATATGTATAAAGTTACTTCCTTAATTATACACCTGATTTGAGATTTTTACACGTGGCGTATATCATGAATTGGAATAGAAGATCAAATATTGGGGATTTTGAAGTAAAGGATCCGTGTGAGACAAAAGGACGGCTATTGTGGTATCAACCTCTATGAGCCCTGTTTGGATGGCCTTTTTTTCAAGAAGAAGTACTTATTTTTTGAAAAAAAAAACACTTCAAAAAAAGGGAAAATTATGCATATAACCCCCCCGTGGTTGTCAAAATTATGCTGAAAACTCCCTTGTGGTCTTAAAAATATGCGAAAAAGCCCCCATATTTTGAAAAACCTAACACTTGCCCACTCCATTAGTTCAAAGTTAACGCCGTCAAAATTATACAAGAATACCCGTTATGCCCCGTAATAGTAACCGTTGGATCTTAACTTAACAAATGAACGGTCTAGATTGATGTTTGAATATAAAATATAATATTTTCAATAAAAATATAAATTAAATATTTATATATAAAATATAAAATATACACACATATAAAACAATTAAAATAAAAAATATAATATAAAATTATAAGGACACACACTAAAGACACACAAAAACACACACACACACACATACTAATACACACACTAACAGACACACACTAACAAACACACACACACACACACACACACACACCACTAACAAACACACTAACACACACACAGAGACGCACACACTAATACACACACTAACACACACACACAGACGCACATACACCAACACACCAACGAACACACAGACGCACATGCACACACAACACACTCAGAGAACACACACACACACAAACGCACCCACACAGCACACACAGACGCACACACATAGAGCACACACAGCGCACACACACAGACGCACACACACAACGCACACACAGAAAGGGAAAATCGAAGATAAAACCCTAAATTTCAAAATCGAAAGGGAAATCGTAATCTATGTGGTGGTGGAGAAATTTCGTAAGATTTAAAACCCTAAATTTCAAAAATCGAAAGGGAAAATCGGATCATGTGGTGGTGGAAGGATTAAAGAAAGAGATTAATGATATTTTAGTGGGTTTTAGGATTTTAATAGATTTTCTTTCATTAAATACAATTGTTTGCAAATTTGGTAACAATTTGATTGAGGGATTTGTTTTATTTTGGCAAGATGCATATATTGGTATTTTTGGTTGTAACTTCGGCGACGGTGGCGGTGGCCGTCTGTGGCGGCGGTGGCGGTAGCGGTGGCGTGAAAGGGTGGTGGTGGTGGGGAGGGAGGATGATGAAGAAGAAAAGAGCAAATTGAAATTTTAATAAATTAGAGGGGTTTATTCATAATATTAGATAAATATATTTAAAATTATGAGAAAAAGGGGTAAAAAGGTCAATATACTTGCATTTAAAGGTGAAAAAAGTTTCAATTTCACGATTAAACGCGTGTGATGCACTCTTCGTTAACTCTGGACGGAAGGGGGTTTTATGCAGGTTTTTCGAAAACACGGGGGGTTTTTTCATATTTTTAAACCACAAAATATTAAGATTTCCAGTGAATGTTACAAAATATGCAACAGGGTATGCAAAAATTAAGGTACTGCAACGGAACAAATACTAAAGTACTGTAACAAAATGAATGTTACGGTGTACAAAATATTAAGATTTCCAGTGAATGTTACAAGTTTGATATGCAACATGGAACAATATACTCCAAACCTACATTTAGAAGGTACTGCAAACTGTCGAATCTTTTTGATCGCCATTAGCATTGTTAAATGGTACACAAATCCTTAATTTCCTAGCTATACTTTGTAACTGATTCTTTGACACTGCTTCAAAGCACATAGCAGTATCACGATTGTGCTCATAATAGCGTTCTCATTGTGAATTGCCATTTTATAACTCGCACAGCAACGTACCCAAAGATGAAGACATTTGCTTCTTATGCTTTGGGTAGTTAACTTATGTGTTAACTGCATAGACCATTCGTTGGTCTTAGACTGGAAGACCAGGGGTACACTTCTTTTGTGTCCGCTTAAGGCAATACAAAAAATCAAACTTTATTCACAATTTGGTCATTACATCAACGTCTAAGAATGGAGAAAAAGAAAATGATGAAGTGAGCTAGACAATAAAAGACAACCAAATAGATGTTTCCCTCATTTCTTCACTTTTTATGAAAATGAGTTTCCTCAATTTATTGTGTTCCCTCCCCAAGATTTTCTTTTCTTATAATTTTCCTTATTAATCAACAATCAAAGTTAATATTTACTGCCCACGCATCTATTGATGTCTTCTCACACATATGCACGCTGCGCACGTGCTTACTCCCCATCCGACAGATCAGCACATGAAAGCTCCTACGACGTCGTTTGCTCATTCATCCTCAGACCAAAAACCACTGCAGCACAAGCGCTACGCACTATATATAGTAGTAATAGTAATAGTAATAGTAATATGCGTGTATATGTGTATTATAATTTTTATTATATGATATTTATGAATTATGTTTATTTTTAAAAATTGGAAAATAAACCAATCTGGAAACTTATTTTATTTGGCAAATTGAAAAACAGAATTACCCTTATCGAACAAAACATCGGCTGCTGTCGAGAAAAATGTAAATGTCCCCCAAATTATGATCTCCTCGGACCTCGCAAAAAGTTTTGTAATCATGATGATGATTAGATTGAATGCAAATCGAATCTAAATCACGTATCAAAGTAGCACCAGCATGCATACATATAAGTTAAGAAGTTAATTAATTAAATCAAATTCAAAAAAAAAAAAACTAACACAA
>CM047877.1:7084812-7109402 GCA_026212405.1 Petrea volubilis | reverse complement strand
AAAAAAAACTAACACAACCCCCAATTTCATGTACCAACGTGAATATTTTTAGTACCTCTTAATTGCACTTTTAGACCAAATTTAGATAAATTGGCTTAAACAGTCCAACAAAAAAGGAAATGAATTTTTTTTTAGATAAATTGGCTTTAAACATTTATGCTGAATTTAAGAAACTTCACTTACAATTGTAAATTAATAGGGAGAAAAAACTAAAACATTTGGCCATAGTCGTGTGAAATCATGAAATTTAGTGACAGTTCTGTATAACATTTTAGTAAGAATAAAATCATGTCGTTAAACAATATTTTTTGTTAGACTTATTTTAAACACGAAATAAAAGAGATTCAATAAATAAAAAAATTGTATCATGTAGATTATAATTTGAAATCACAGATTACATTTGTACTTGCAAATATAACAACGATAACAAATTTGAAAGGATAAATCTTATAACTGCAAATTAATTAAAAAGATTGAGTTACTGCAATTATTCATCATGAGTTACAAATGTTATGAAAATATTATTTGAGATTAAATACGGACAATAATATTTGACTTTTTTTTTCTTAATTTTTCAATGATGGTTAAAAAAATAAACTATGGAAAGGTAGTAATGTAATAGCATTAAAGTGTATAAACATAAAAGTAGAAAATCATTTACATCGTCTAAAGAAGGAAAAGTAACTTTGCATATCATATATCATACTAGTATATTGGACACACTTGAGTTGTGTGCAAAATAAAAACAAACTATAATATAATGAAATGATTAAATTTAAAATGAAGGTTCTATTGAATATGTAAAAATGTGTGTATATGTATTAACTATTTTTATTATTTATTATATCAACTAAATTTATGATAAGTGAAAAACCAAAATTAAAGTAAGATTAAATTTTTATAATTAAAAATATATAAGTAGAAAAGGAAGTAAAAGAAAATTCTAGAAAAAGAGATATGAGAAATGAGAGGAAAGAGAACATAAAAGGAAATTAAAAAATAGGTTAGAGAGATTAAAGAGAGAATAATAACAAAATATTTATACTTATAGTTATTTTAGAAGGGGTATTTTAGAGAGTTCAAAATTATACATACAAAAAAAAAGTCTAACAGGTTATCACTTAATATCTATACTATTAATAAATAGTCTATAGGGGCTTGGTCTCTTTGGTCTTTATGGTCTCTTCAAAACCCTTTTTTTCTCGCTCCTCTACCACGTTATTATATTTTCTCACATTCCCGCATCTCTCTCCTCCCACTATGTCACATCTTTTTTTATTTTTATTTTTTTAATTTTTTGTGTTTGTTTCTTATTGTTATAATTTTATTTTTAAATTATTTTGATTTTCACTTATCATTACTTTAATAAAAATAATGGAATTAGTTTTAAAAAGGTATATTTATTAAAGAAAATTAGTAAATATTTATAGTTGCATTCTGCAAAATTTAAATATTTAATTAAATTATATCATTTTTTAATTTTGCACTCCCATAAAGTGTACTCACGGGACCAGCATATTATAGATAACGCACCACACCATTTTACTTTATATCTATACTAACATGTGTCCTGTGCTACGTATGAAAATTATTTAAAAAAAATATTTAAAAACTCATATATCCATCGACCCTCTTGAGATAGAGATTGAGGAATTGACCAGGTTGTATGGAAAATGGGGTGAAGATTATATAGAGACAATGGAGATGTCACCCGCGTGGATCACTTGGAGAGACACACTAGCTAATGGAATGTATGCAGCCTGGAGGGATCCAAGAAATTGAAATGGATATATGGGTGACTAAAGAACCCATATATGATGTTATAAATGCATTTAAATATTTAGGGAAAATATTTTGCTTTTGTTTGGACTAAATGGTTTGATGTGTTTTGTTTTTTGTTGTGTGCATTTGGGGATACTTTAACATATAATGTAGGGATGTATGTTTGCAAATGGTTTGTAAAGCAATATTTCAATTTGATCCATTGTTACTTTCGATTATTTACTTTATCTTTGTTCATAGTGGACAATTAAGTTAAAGATTTTGTTAAACAATACAAATATGTAAATGCCATTTATTAGTTTTATCTTTTGCTACAATATTTTATGGTATTAATGAAGAATATTGATGCAAGTAATGAAACCCTCTAATGGCTCAATATAGGGCATTTTATTCAGCACGAGAAATGCTCAGGAACCTAGGTGCTATTGGTCAGCGAGGGAAGAAGAAGCTCTACTTGTTGCTTTAGAGATATTACGTGCAGAAGGGACTCAGTACGAGGGCTCATTTATGGGTGATTATATGCAGCATTTGGCAAAGATGTTAGCCGAATCAGCTTTAGGTTGTGGTTTGCAAGTCAAGCGCATCAAATTAAAGCTCCAGCTTTGGAAGCGTTACCTCACTACAATTGATGCAGTGCTTAATTACACTAGTGTTGGGGGTGCAACATTCAATCACCGCAGTAATATGGTCATCATAGAGGATGTCTCTATTTGTAAATAAATCATCCTTGGAATTTAGCTTCTCTTTTTTAGTTTTCTTTGCTCGAATATAAGTGCTAATAAATTACTGCAGTTCAAAGTTTTTAGAAAGTCTTATTTAGTTGATGTTACCATACATGTTTCAGAAAACATCTCGATGCTGCTAAGATAAAAGGAAAGGCGCAACCTATGTATAGGAGGTGGTCGTACATATTTTGGCCATGACCATGCTAATGGGGTACACTCAATGGATGTAAACAGTGCTATCAACTGTGTATTTGAGAAGAACATTGATCCCATGAAAGAGCTAATCACAAATTTGGACGTGGATAATGAATATGGCTGCTTCGACGAGTCTCTTGCCCAACTAAGCTCAACAAATCACTATCATCTTGTTCGGGATTGAAGAAACTATTGACTTCTGGAAGCAAAAAAAGAACCGACCAGCTGATTTGTCCAATTTCGAGACTACTATGGGGTCATACTTGAAGGAGACAAGCTCGTCTATAAGGGAAATTGTCTTGAATTTGAAGGGATCAACTCAATTTGAATTAACTAGTATTGATCAGGAGTTCGCTATGCGGCAAAGCCTTTATGAGGCAGTGTCTAACTTGGATGGCCTTACTTTAGATGAGAAGTTGCAAACAACTCACTACTTGGGATACCATAAAATTGAGTTGGATCTTTTTTGGGGGTATGACAAAGGAAACCTGTGAATGTTTCGTGGTTCTCCTAGTAAGTAACAAATCTCCATGATCGGTTATTCTTGCTTGTAGGTGTTTTGGCATGGTT
The DNA here is from genome assembly GCA_026212405.1 of Petrea volubilis. Lineage (NCBI taxonomy): Eukaryota > Viridiplantae > Streptophyta > Magnoliopsida > Lamiales > Verbenaceae > Petrea > Petrea volubilis. The sequence goes on along the minus strand of CM047877.1, from coordinate 7,106,130 downwards.
GGTGAAGACAATGGTCCTTCCAAGGGTTATGATGAACAAAACTCTCTATTGAGTCTATGAATCATGATAAATTTTAATTATAAATTGTTATGCTTTGTAATTAAGAACTACTTTAACAATGTGCTTGGTGATGGTTTTATATTACTAGTAATGGACCACGTGGTATGAAACCCTCTTTTGTCGTATGTATTTAAAATATTATGCTCTCCTTGTATGGTGGAGATTGCCTTGTCATGTCTACGATAAATTAATTGGCATCATCAAATGCTTATAGTTTGCATAGAATCCGAAGTTAGCCATAATAAATCAAGTTTTCATTGAATTTATGTGTAGCGAATTCTTCTAGATTCCATATAATGAAGATGACATCTTTTCACACTTTTTGTTGATGGTCACCTGATTAGCCATAACAGATGATCAGATTCAATGAAAGAAATAGAAAAGTACCCCACATTTTTCTATGTTAATTTGAAAAGAATAAATAGCTCACAAAAATTGAAGCGTATTCAATAAAAATGTCATATTCAAGATTTTTTGTTAATTTGGGAAAATTAAAGAGCTCAAAAAAATTGAAGCATATTGCATAAAAATGTCATATTCAAGATTTTTTTTTGTTTTTATATAAATGAACCAAAATAATTAAACACTATGGATACGGTTGAGATCAGAAGAAAAACAAAAAACTCATTTGTTTCATTTAAATTAACAAGGGCAAAAGGAGGGAAATACAACAAGTATAAGCCAAATAAACACCACAAAAGAAACAGCTCGACCCCATGGGAAGATGGCCAATATTCCAGCTCACTTGAATCAAAGAAGCTTATGAAATCCCATACAAGCACCTTAGGTACAATGAAAGCTTATAATACATTATATTCCTAATACTAAAATAAACACGTCCTAATATTACTAGTGTTGTATAATTTATAACTCCTTATCTCCACATCCATATTTGATTTTATGGTATGAATCATGTACAACAGGGAAATTGACTAAAAAGGTAAAATTACATTCTAAAACCAAATATATTATTTAGGGGCAAAAAGGTTAAATTACATTCTAAATAAAACAAGTCCCATATTCCATAACTCCAATCTCACCCCAGGAAGTGAGATTCCCAACTTCCATATTAGTAGATATCAAATCGGCCCGGGAGGGAGTTATGGCAGGCTCATACGTTTAAATAGACTAATGCTTCGTTTGATTATTCAGGGTAGATGGTGATATGAGTGTTATTTCATACATAAGATCATGTCTAAAGATAAAGTGAAATTCGGGAACCTATGTTCAAATTTGAGGAGCGTTGTTGTTAGGCCAATCTCTTGTTGCAAAAATTGGGTTATGGAACTAAGTCTTCACTAAGGGTTGGTAGTGTGCGCGTGTGGTTGATGTATATGTGTAATATAAAAAAATAGATATTTTTTAGAAGAATGTAGTACAATTCAAATTGTTTTCATAAATATTCTAAATCATAGGCAATTGCTACACAAAAAATTACAAAATAATACAAAAAATAAAGTTATTATGCTATAAAAGAACAAAAATACTGTATAATAATATGGAAATTAAAACTATGACCTATTTATTAGCGAGGCACCCTTCTTACCATGAGACCAAAGATATCCAACATAGATACCTTACAGGAGCCGTTTACTTCTCCAATTAACGCATGCCAAGCTAAATTAAATGCCGTTGACAAGCGTTTACTTTCCTTGGTGTCCGGCCCTTGGTTAAATAGCAAGCCCGTGTCAACTAAGGTTAAGGCCAGCTAGTTTAACCTCCAAAATTTGGCCTGTTAAAGAAACCTTCAAATTGACAGGAGTTGGGATATTACCTCCTTGCCCATAAGTTGCATTTTATTACATAAATTTGCCACTACACTCAAAACAAAATCGACCAACATTTTCGTCTGCTGCATCTGATCTTCATCTTCAGACTCGACAGGGCGATAGAGAGAGATGAAAATTTGAAGATTTTGCAGCAATCAAACAAAGAAAACAGTAAACGTGGTTAGTCTTTGTAAAACTCAAAAAGATATTACCATAAATTGAGACTTTCTCGATCTTTTTAGACTTTCTCTTTTTTGATTCGGTCTTTTTTGATGAATTCAAATTTCGATTCATTTCGTATCAGAGGCCTTGGTGGGGTTACAGTTGGTTATTGATTCAATTCTTTGTTGGTGTGTGTGGGATTCTGATTATGGTTCTAAACCCAGTTGGTTATGATTCATTTCTGGTTTTAATTTTGAGGTTTCTCTCTGGTATACAAAACCCAGTTTTGGAGTTTGTTCTGTAATTATCAATAAACTTCATTATTATCAACAGTACGAAAATTGCAGGGCATCATGAATTTTAAACCTCTCATGGGATTTATGATTCGGGACTTGTTCAGAAGTTCTCAATTTGCGTCCTGGAAGAATTGGGGAAGAAGAAGTCCCTTTAAAAAAAAAAAAAAAAAAACTGGACAAAACCATAGAGTTTGGGGGGAAGGGTTTAAGAGTAATTTAAGGCTAAAATTCTATTTAATAAAAGATACATTCAAACATGAGCCTTGATTTGGGCAAAGTAACCTGTGTTGATACCATCAAGGTAAACAATGAAATCAGGTTTAAAAGAAAGTTCTAAACCACCATTGAAACCATCCATAAACAAACGTGCATAAACCATAACTAGAAATGTAAACGCGTCCACAAATGTAGTTGCGAGTAGGGATGCAAACGAGCCGAGCCGAGCCGAACCTTGGCATTTTTTCTGGGCTCGAGCTCGAGCTCGAACCAAATAACTCGAGCTCGAGCTCGAGCTCGACGAGCTGGAATTTTGAAGCTCGAGCTCGGCTCGAACATAGGTTCGAACTCGGCTCGGCTCGGCTCGATAGGCTCGTTCGGCATAGCTTGTTCGAGCTCGAGAACCTGTATGTGTTCGAGCTCGGGCTCGAGCTCGAGCTCGAGCTCAGAGTTATCAAACTACCTGGCCAACCAATATCCCCAAATTTATCACACTTCTCTGGGCATATCACAGTTAATGAAGCTCATGGGAGGGCCCTTTTCTATTGGTTCTTTGAGGCCCAGTCTCAACCTCTTAAAAAAGCCCTTGCTCCTCTGGCTCAATAGAGGTACACACACACACACATATCTATATATGTGTATGAACCTGTGATCTTTGCCCCTTCTCACACACTTATCAAATAAAAAAAAAAACACAACTTATACACATACAAACTAATCATATGTCAAATAACAACACGATGAATAGTCTAGTTATGTTCATAAAGAGTACAAATTACACAAATACAAATATAATAAGATCAAACTAGCCTTCAAATCAAAAGTTGGGCACCAAATTAAATATTACATTCCATTAACAAACAACATTGTCACAACAAAAAGCTATTCACTTGATTGGAGCAATAACGTCAATGTGGATACCAAACTTCTTTTCAGCAACCTTTTCCACCTTCATTATCATTTCAATCAAGAACAAATCCTCCTATAATAAACACCAACAAAGTAATAAACCACAACAATAAAGTATATAACTATATATAGTTATTTCATGAAATTTAGTATATATTGAAATCAAACATGATATACCTCTATTTTTGCCGGCCAGCATACAACATCCAAGCAAATAGTCTAGGGAAAATATGGATAATAAGATAACTTAGGGACATAAACATCCAAAAATACTTGGGGATAATAAGAATTACCTCAAACATCAGGCAACTCAATCTCTAATGCATCTTGAACCTGCACACAAACCATTTTCGTTTTTGAGAAAAAGGCTTTGCAGTGCTTACATTGATACTTGATTGTCTCTCCTTGCTCATCAAATACTTTTTCCATCACCGACCAAACATCAGATGTTAATTGTCTTTTCGCTTTGTTGAATGGATTATCTTCACCGGTTTCTGTTCGCACATCTTCAGTCTCGACATTTGTCTCATTTGTTTGATTCTCATTCATCGTTTCATCATCAGATGCTAATCGATATTCAAATTCAAAACCCTCAGACATTGTAGCGGGACTAGTAGAATCAACTTTTGAACATGAAGTTGACATAATACAAGAAATTACAAATTCCTGTTACAATAAAATAATCATTATCAATTTTTAGAAACTGTTCACCAAAACCACTTTCGGTAATTGAAAATGAATAATAAAATTAATTGCTTCACACTTAAGAAGCCTAGATACTTAGAAATGCCTAGAAACTCCCATCTGTCTGCCCCAAGTGTCATTCATTTAATTTTCTTAAATATATTCTCTAAAAGTTTGTCAAAAACAGGGGAAAAAGCAACCAGTTGAAAGAGTACTATGAGCTACCACTATTATTATCTGATGATAAATTAATAAAAGTGTTTCTTGGTTGCATTAATCTAAATTACATGGCTGCCTAAGATAAAATCAAAGATCATTATCTAATGTATAGTGTCTACGTCTCAATACATTATTATGTTAATTATAAACCACTAGTTTAGAGTGAGAGAAAAGAATATATAAAATATTAGCAAGTTGACATAAAACTGTATCATTGATAAGCTAAACTTCATCAAAGTAATAAAACACTTCTATGTTATATAAACACGTCTCTGTTGATGAGCTAAACTTCATCAAAGAAATTTGACACTTCACAGTTCACACCTCCAAAATAATAAAAGCAACAGTTTACATTTACAGAAATTCAAATTTGAATAAAAATTTCAACTCCATCGCTGAAACAAGAACTAAAAGAACTATACGTGCATATAATCTCAATGAAGTCAAGAATTTTTCCTGAACAGAGTAGAAAACTCACCTGAACAGAGTAGCATAAGAGCAGCAAGATAAATCAATGAAACACAACTTAGAGAGAGAAAACTCACCTTTCCGGCGGCGGTGGAGGCTCGCGGCGGTCGAGAGGCTGAGACGAAGGGACGTGACGTGGCGGTGGCGGTGGAGATGGAGACTGCAGAGGCGGAGAGCCCCACGGTGGAGACGCGGAGGTGCCGGTGGAGGCGTGGCGGCAGAGGCGAAGATAGGGCTAGGGAGAAGAGACGCAAGAGAGAGAGCTTCAAGGCAGCAAATGAGATCTGACGGGAGAAGAAATTTTTGGGGTTTTGAATCTTTTGATTTTGACTCTTACTTTTAATTTTGACTAACTTTTAATTTTTTTTTCAAATATTATATATATATATTATAAAATAAATAAATATTAAAATATTAATAGGCTCGCGAGTCGGCGAACACAAATTAATAGGCTCGAGCTTGGCTCGATAATAGACGAACCGAGCTTAAGCTCGGTTCGAGCCGACTCGTCAGGCTCGCGAGCCGGCTCGACTCGTTTGCATCTCTAGTTGCGAGAAAGTATATATTAGGGGACCCAAACGCCTTTTTCTCAAAAAGTCGCCAATGGAGTGGCTCTCCTGAAATAAACCCAAACTGTTCAGGGCAAACATAATCCATCCGATTTCCCGCCCATTGCCTCCCCGACAGAATGGCCAATAAATTAAAATAATCTGTTTAATGAACTCAGTACAGAGCCTTTTCAAATATCACTCTTCGTTTGCTTTCCTCTTCCATTCTTTCTGGTCTCCTTGCCTCCAACTGAGAGAGAGAGTGTGTATAGAGAGAGAGAAGGCTCATTTGTCAAGGGGAAATTTTCTTCACATTTTGAATATCGAGTAAGTGTTTTAATCCCTTGTTTAGGGCTTGCGATTTTGAACTTTTTTTTGTCTTTTCCTGTCTGTTGGTTCTTCTTCTTCTTCTTTTCCTTTTTTATTTTTGGGTAAAATATGGTCAATATTGTGGTGAAGGGTTTTTGTTTTCCTTCGTGTATTTTGTGGGTTTTTATGTAGCCTGATTGAATTCTTTTGACAGCCTAGGGTTTGTAGACATATATGATGGCTGAGAACGAAGTGAAGAGCGAGCCCTTAGCAGAAGTGAAGAGCGAGCCTTTAGCAGATTCTCCGACCTCTGTTCTTGAAGATGAGGTATAAACATTTGCTCTTTTTTGGTATTTTTCTTTTTTTGTTGTTAAACATATATTTTAAGAGTTCTTTTGTTTGAGTGAATTTTCTTTTTATTTTTCTAATCTTATGAGGCTTGGTTTTGTATGTTGGATGCACTATTTTCTCTGAGGTAGGGAAATAAACTCTATTTTTCAATGATTTCTGGTTCCCAATCTCAGACAAATAGTTTTCCCTTTTGCTACGCAGCAATGCTGTGTTTTTCGGTTGGGTTTTAATGAATCAGACATTAAGGAGATGAATTTCCTGTGTTCATTTTGCGTCGTGTCTCAAAATTATGCTGTTGTTATTCTTTTTCCTCACAAAAATCCGATGTCCAAATATAGTGGAAATCTAGAAAGTTTTTGAATAATCTGTGAGGCAGTAGTAACATTGTCATCACAGATGTAGATGCTTTTCACATTAGCTTATTTTTTGGAGTTATTAATTGTTAAACAGTTGACTAAGCTTTTAGTCACATTGAAACCTTTTCTATTATTTTTGGGTTTTGATTTTTTGTGGTATGCTACGCTTGTATCTTTAAACACTTGTTCACCTTGAACTTAAATTGTTTGAGTAATATGTTGGAGGCTTCGAGCTGTTTATTCATTGAGCTTTTACCAGGGATTAATATGTCATTCAACTTCGTTTTCTGAATTATTGTGATCCACTTTTTCTATCTTTTCCTTAAGCGATAATCTTTTCTTTCTTTTCTGATTCTTGGTGTTATTTTGTTCTGAAGGACTGCAAGGAGAACCTTGGTGTTAAATTGGAGGTAGAAGTTGATGTTGAAAATGGGGATTATTCCCTTATCTCAAAGATCATGGAGGAGGAAGAACTGAAGCTGCAAGAAGAGCGGTTGAAAGAAGAGGAAGAGGAAAAGACAAATGAGCCTAAAGAGGAACCTCATTTGAATGATATCCAGTTCACTAAACTGGATGAGCTTTTAACACAGACTCAACTTTACTCTGAGTTTCTGCTGGAAAAAATGGATGATATCACAAAGGTTTCTTTCTTGTGTTTCTTTCTCATGATATGATAAATTTGGAGTGATATTCTGCTAATTTAATTGGTTTTCTGATATGTTAGAATGGATTGGAGGATGAAGGGGAAACTGTGAAAGGAGGCAAGAGAGGCCGTGGTTCCAAAAGAAAGTCTGGTCCAAATTATAACAATGTAATCATTTGTTGTACCTTTTTCTGGCTTTTTTTACTTAAGTTTTAATTTAAAAATTCTCCTGTTGACTTCTACCGTTGATTTCAGCATTTTTCTCACTGGTTTATATGCAAGTGCATGTTTCTAAGATTCACTGGTTTTTATCATTTTCATTTGCTTCATATGAGCTCCATTTTGGCTAAACGTTTAAAAAAATTTCTGTAGAGGAAAGCCAAGAGAGCTGTTGCGGCCATGCTTACAAGAACTACAGATGGGGTTTCTGTTGATGATTCAAGCCTTACGGAAGAAGAGAGAGCTGAGAAAGAGCAGGAAGAACTGGTTCCTTTATTGACTGGGGGAAAGTTGAAGTCTTATCAACTTAAAGGCGTAAAATGGATGATCTCATTGTGGCAAAATGGACTGAATGGGATCCTTGCTGATCAAATGGGGCTGGGCAAAACAATTCAAACTATTGCTTTTCTCTCACACCTGAAAGGAAATGGATTGCATGGGCCTTACCTGATAATTGCTCCTCTCTCCACTCTCTCAAATTGGTTGAGTGAAATAGAGAGGTATTTATTTTTTACTGCCTACTTCTAGTGAAGGCTCAATATACTCTTTCTTCACATAATATATGACTGTAGTATGAGATGACTATTTACCTACAATTTGCTAGGTTTGTGCCCTCAGTGGATGCAATAATTTACCATGGTGATAAGAAAGAGAGAGATGAAATTGTAAGAAAGCACATGCCTAAGACAATAGGTCCCAGATTCCCCATCGTCATTACTTCTTATGAAGTTGCACTGAGCGATGCAAGACGACAACTGAGACATTACAGCTGGAAATACCTGGTTGTTGATGAGGTATGCATAACTTGGGTAATTATTATTTCCTTCCTGAACTTGGGTAACTTTTGTTCTATTGTTGCCTTATTTAAAGATGTAACACTTTTTGAAGGGCCACAGGTTGAAGAACTCGAAATGTAAATTGGTGAAGGAACTGAAGTACCTGTCTGTTGAGAATAAGCTTCTCTTGACTGGCACACCTCTGCAAAATAACTTAGCTGAGCTCTGGTCACTATTGAATTTCATTCTTCCTGATATCTTCTCATCCCATGAAGAGTTCGAGTCATGGTAATGAACTAATTGTTAACTACTGAATCATCAGTAGTAGTTCGAAATCTGTGCTTCTCAAATCTATGTTCATGAATTTCTTTTCTTTCATATTGATAATTGTTCCTTCAATAATAGTATGCTTTGCATTATTTTCTATCAATGTCCATGATGTGCTTTACAATTTTAGAGTTGATTACATTTTTGAGCAGTTGGAGACTTACTGCTTCTGTTTAGATTATCCTATTCTCAAATATAATGTTCTATAGTCAAGTTGTTTGCCTAATGTAGACTGATGTGCTTGGCCGATGCCTATAAATGACAGAAAAAAATGAGATGCTTTTAGAATGTAAGGTTGTAATTGGTAAAATATCTTTTTATGGGTCCATGTTTAGGACTTTTGTTTGTCGCGACAAAGGTGCTAAGGTTTTGCCCGCCCTGCCCTGCCCCTACACGGTTTTCTTCTAACCTTCCCACTGGTTGCTCTTATTCTATTTATTTAATATTTTTTCTTTTCATGAACCCCTGGATGATTTAGCTGTACTTTTGTAGGGAGTATTAGTTATGAGATGGTGGAATTTTAGTTTATGATCTCATCGGAAATCAGTCTGGCTGATAAGTTGGCTGACAAAATGTAAATTTTAAATCAGATATCTGGGGAACTTTGGGAAGTAATCTTAGTGTTTTTGGACTTCATATTTATGATATAAAGAAACCTTTTCACTCCTGATTGCAAAATTCAAAATAGAAGGAATAATGAGGTTATCCATTAAGTGGTATCTATTTTGATTGAGTAAAGATGTTGATTTTTCCTTACTTTTTTTTGTTATGTGGATCTTTCAGGTTCGACTTTTCAGGGAAGTGCACGAATGAAGCTCTCAAGGAAGAAATGGAGGAGAAAAGGAGGGCACAGGTGTGGTTACAATGATGGATTGACCTTCCATAGAGACTGCCCATTCATGTTTATTTTCGTACTCATCACTCATATCTATGCAGGTAGTAGCTAAACTCCATGCGATATTGCGTCCATTTCTCCTTCGTAGATTGAAAGCAGATGTGGAACAAATGCTCCCTCGGAAGAAAGAAATTATCTTGTATGCCACAATGACTGTGCATCAGAAAAACTTCCAGGATCATCTCATTAATAGGACACTGGAGGGTCACCTGCGGGGGAAAACGAGTTTTGGTAATGAGTACTCTTTTCATTTCATTTGGTGCGGATATGTGCAAGTTTTTTAAGCATTTCTGTCAGTCATAGTGCATATTCATGGGGAGATCTAGGTCATTTTGAAATAGTTCTCAACTGGTATGATTTTCTTTGGCGTATATTTTACATCCTTTTATTGGGATGTTGATTTCCTTAATAGTAAACTGAATCTCAAATTTGCCTTAATTTTCTGTGGCCATGTCCTTTTGTCATTTTTCATTTCTTGTGTAGCCAGTTTTGCATGTTTGTTCTGCGGTTTTGTTTGAAGTCTGTGCAGTTTGTATCCCATTTCCTGCGCTATGTCACAAGCTAATATTTTCAGGATTGATGGTTTTTTATTATTGAAGTGATATCAGAATAATCAACCTGGATGACTGACTTTGTGGGTATGCAGCTCATGGAATGAAAGGAAAGCTCAATAATTTGATGATTCAACTTAGGAAGAACTGCAACCACCCTGACCTTTTGGAGTCTCAATTTGATGGCTCCTGTATGTTATCTGCCCGCCAAATTTAATTTAATCAAATTAAAAACCTTCCTAACCTTGTACTATCCTGTATCCTCTTGCAGACCTTTATCCGCCTGTGGAACAGATAGTTGAGCAGTGTGGCAAATTTCAATTATTGGAGAGATTACTTGCTAAGCTGTTTGCTCGCAAGCACAAAGTACTTGAGAACTTGTTCTTTTTTATGAAGATGGGTTTGAATCTGCGAATTGTTATCTCTTGTTGGTTTCTCTCATTTAGCTTTATCTGGGATAACAGGTTTTAATATTTTCTCAATGGACCAAAATCTTGGACATAATGGATTACTACTTCAGTGAAAAGGGATTCAAAGTCTGCAGAATTGATGGCAGTGTCAAATTGGCAGAACGTAGAAGACAGGTATTGATATTAGTTACTGTATCTATTTAATGCATCTATTTGTTACTCTATCTATTTGCTTTCCTTTTGTTCTTTGTTGTTCTAAGTTCTACATTTTTTTACTTTGGTGTGGAGAATATCTGGAATTGCCACTGTTTTCTTTTGTTGGCAAACAGTGTCTGCTATCTGAAATTTAGATAAACAAGGTTTTTGCAAATTATGTTGTCTAATAATTGTCATCACGGGTTGAGAGTACAATATTTATTTATTTTTTTTCAGCTGCAAACTTTACCACATTTATAACATCTGAAGACTGGTTGGTATTTGATTGATGTTCTGTCTGAGCCTTTTTATCATACATTATATATATGCAGAGGTTGCCATTCAAGTGATGATGAAAGTTCAAACATGTCTCATGTGTCTTAGTTGCCTTGTGTTTGCTCATCTGTGATTAGTTTCTCTTCTTTTAGTTTGCTAGTTACATCTAGCTATGTGGCTAACGCAATTGCTGCACATCCTTTATTTTAGATTTTCTGGTTCATGTATTCTAATCTTTATTGCTGGTTTTTTTTTTTGAATTTGTTCATTAATTGCAAATGGCACATACCAAAATTTGTCTATGGTTAATGAGTTAATGGTTGTGTTTTCATTTCTGCGCGTGTCAATTGTTTTCCAGTAGACATTGATTGAGTTTGGAAAAGATAAGAACGGAAATTGTGTATTTCTTGTTAGTTTTATTGGACACATTGTTTGTCAGTTCATCTAGTAGCTTGTTTCTTATGTGCTCAAGCTAAAAGAACATTGCCTTGGACCTTATGTTCTAGCACTCTAGTGGTTTCTTTATTTGGTAAAGTTAGCAAATTGGTTTAACCTTATATTTGGTAAAATCACAAACAGATTCAGGAATTCAATGATGTGGGGAGTGATTGTAGAATCTTTCTTCTTAGCACCCGGGCTGGTGGGCTTGGTATTAATCTTACTGCAGCTGATACCTGCATTTTATACGACAGTGATTGGGTAACTTCCTCAACTTGTGTTTTCGTTCCCCCCACCCTCCAATCCATGCCCTTGGGCGCACTGGAGGTGCTTTTTTTTTATCTGGTTGCTACCTTTTTATTTTGAGGATTTATCAGTTTTGATTGCATTGCAGAATCCTCAGATGGATTTACAGGCAATGGACCGGTGTCACAGAATTGGCCAAACGAAACCTGTTCATGTTTACAGGCTAGCTACTGCTCAATCTGTTGAGGTGCCTCACGGTCAACATTCTTCTATCTGTCTCACCTAAAGAACCAAATGTTTCTTCCCTCCACCCTCGTGTAGCTCATTCTAAGTAAGGAATCTCAATCTAATGCTTTCAGGGAAGGATTCTGAAAAGAGCTTTTAGCAAGTTGAAGCTGGAACATGTGGTGATTGGAAAGGGACAATTTAAGCAGGAAAGAACCAAGGCTGATGGAACAGAAACCATGACGGTGTGTGCAATGAGCTCATCATATATGTTGTTCCTTGTGTTTCGTACCTTGTTACTTTACCACTCTGATGGCTGGTTTTTTTGTGCTTGGTCTGCATACGAGAATATTTCGGTGTCTCATTTGATGTCTTCTTTATCATTTGTTTTGTCAGTGCTTGTTTTCTTCAACATGTTTACAGTGTCTGATAATTGCTGGTTCTTGAAGGCATATTTTGTATGTCGCATCATTGGACAGTAAAATGAATCCCATATGCTGTTATTATTCATTTACATATAAAAGAATGTTTCTCGCTCCTGTTGCATCTTCTACACATTAAAGGCTGCTTATTTGCTCCGCCAGACCAATGGGCCATACCTATACCTCTGGGTAATCAAGACCTTACTTTCACTAATGTAATTTTAATTGTTTTAGGAAGAGGAGTTGCTAGCTCTTCTTCGTGATGAAGAAGCTGAAGAGGACAAATGGATTCAGACTGATATTAGTGATGAAGATATGGAGAGAGTTCTGGACCGTAGTGATCTGGTTGCTAATTTATCAGAGGAAGACAAGAGGCGCGACTCAAAAGAAAATGTTGTTCCTCTAAAAGGACCTGGCTGGGAGGTTGTGATCCCTACTGCAACTGGAGGGATGCTGTCCACTCTCAACAGCTAGTGACTCGTTTTTACTGGTGTTACATTATTACTGCTTCTGTGTCCTTTTTAAAAGGGAATGCGGAATGTTTTTGCTGAAAACTCTTTTGTTGAATGATTTTCATGCTTCCTCTCATTTTTTGTCAATATTGAGAGAGGAATGCATCCTCTATTTGGATAGACAATCAAGTTAAAATGTTGAAGGAGGCTGGCAAGTAGGGTCTGTGTCATTGAGACCATATTTGGGTGGCTGTAGACGCGAAAGCTTGTGGTTAAGTTTATATTTGACATGAATTCTCCTGGAATTTTAATTGGGAGAACGGTTATACCGTGATTGTGCATGATGGTGGAGATGAAATTTACTGTGTGTTGATCATGCACGATTCTGCTAATTCCGCTTTTTCCTTTGTGAGCAGTAACAAATTTTTCATACAGTACCATTTGCAACTTTTTTGTTCATTAGAAAAATTGAAGTGACCTGTCTTTGAACAGCAGCACCTCTTTTTCTGTTCGTGACACTGTTAGGTTTCCATATTGCGTATCTGAAAGTTTGTATCTTCCAGATTATGAAACATGTACATATGTATATGCATACGCACAGGCGTGATTATATCTAAGTGCGTGCATGTTAGTTTTTTTGATAGAAAGTGTTTTATTACAATCAATGAATTATATCAATACATAAGTGCGAGTGTGCGTGCGTGCCAGTTGACTCGGATGTTTTGAAACCCTGCGGTTTTACTACGTAGGACTCAAATTTGCACCTGCAAAGTCTGGCTATGTACGTACTTAATTTTGTTGCCTATTGTTGTCCGGAATCTTTTAATTCGTTCTCTAAAGAAGCAAATTTGACTGTCTTTTTCTTCCCCTTTTGAACGCTGATAAGGCAGCAGGCAGTTTTCCTTCAAATTCGTGGTTTTAATCTGTTGAAGATGTATTATCATTTGATCTTGTTTGGTTGGTAATTTTTCAGCTGGAAATAATTAATAAGCAAAGAATATTGCTGATGATAATACAAATTACACCAATATACAACGGAAATGCACTGCTATAGAAATAAAGAACAACTGATCATATAGTACTGTATCACAAATTCCATGGGGACAAATCAACTAATCAAACATCATTCTTGATGGAAGCACTGTACCCTGTGTCATAATACTTATCCCACAGCATCACACCTCCATACTTTGCAGAGCCCTTAATTGATGGGAGGACTTGTGCTGTTAGATTGCCTGCCCGTACAAATCCACTTCCGGCGGCCTCTGGAGATGCTGGCAATCCCAAGAATATCTCACCTGCCGGAATAGAATTCCAATCTTCCCATGCTTTCTCAAAACTGTCTTTACCAGAAGAGTATTGGCAAGGAGGATTATTATAGAACTGCACCCAAACATAGTCGAAAAGACCTGTCTCAATTGCATTGCCAACATAGTAATCAGGGAACGGGCACTGTGGCGCTGCCGTTAAGTACACTTTCTTGCCACGCTTGCCATAGTTTGAAAGATAATGTGCCAAATCATCCCAGTAAAGATTGGTTCCCCCTTCGATGTCAAAGTCGATCCCATCCAAGATGGCTTCACCCAACGGGCGAGAGGACGATGATGTCCCACCCAAGAAATTGTTCCAAAGATAGGTTGAGACCTGTCTGGCGTCCCCAGTGGAGTTAAGGTAATAGCTACCGGCTCCTCCTCCAATGGATAGCATGACTTTTATGCCTTTTGCCTGGCACGATTTGATATCCGAGCTCAAATTTGTGCAGCCATTTGTGTAGGGATCACAATGGCCAGCAAGATTGATCATGGGAGTCTGGCCATTGCCAAATTTTGGAAGAAAAGCTATGTTCACAAAGTTGTAGTTTCCTGTGGCACAAGTCTCGGCTAACGTTCCTTCGTTACCGTTCTGGCCCCAGTAGACTGAGATTTTGCCAGCATTGGAATGTGAAAGTATCAGGCAAATGGAGAAGAGGAATGTAAGTGGGGTGATTTGCTTAGATGCCATTGATTAGCAGTTAATTTTGTTGAGCTTTGGTGTGGGAATTTGATGTTCATATAGGGAGGCTGATCTCTTATGGACAAAGGGAAGAGTATTAGTGCAGGATTCAATGGGGGATTTTAGTAATAATTTTGTTTTTCCGTGAAGGAGCTGCAGTTGAGTTTTCTGACCCTTGATTCAGTTTTCTACTGTTTGGCTTTTAGAGCCTACAAGATGACAAGACCGACTTCTACAAAGTATGACGTATCCCGATCCATCTTACTCTTACGTACAAGCATCGCCCCTGTTTTTTTTTTTTTTTTTTGACCTTAGCCACCCTGATTCTAACTTATTGGCTGACTAATTCGGATCAAATACTGGAGAGGCCTATTATGGGGACGACATCCTAATCCAATTGCTCCATTCATAACACCAGAATTCGAACTCTGAACGTTGCTTAAGGGATCTAGCGCCTCATACTGCTAGACCAACTAGTAGTTGGTAGCTCTCTTTTTCATTTATATATATATATATATATATATATATATATATTACTCTTGATAGTGGTAATATATATAATATATAAGTTAATATTTATATGTATTTTAATATATTATATTTCCCCTATCCCATAATATTAGTCGTTTTAAAAATACTTTTTTTATTCTATAATATTTGTCACTTTGATGATTTCAAGAGAGCATTAATTTTTTCCCCCCAAATTTACCATCATTTATTATTTTTAATGGAATTTGATAAAACATAGAGAGGGTAATATTAGGACGACTAATATTATGGGATAAAGGGAGTATTAATTATTCAAACTCATATAGCGCAAACAAAATACTATAACAAACAGTTGTTTAGACATATGACAAATACAAACTACTACGTGTAACACGTATACAATCAATCACTATAACAGAAAGCAACTGCGCCTCCTAATTTTCGTATATTTTTGCCAAAATTGAAGATTAAACTATTAAAGAAAAAAAAAAGAAGATTAAACTATTTATTAAGCTTAGTGGGTGGATAAACATCTATTTTACACTTACTAATTTCAATTAATAAGTAGATGAAAAAAGACTCCAATTGTCTTATCACTTTACTGGATTTTCTTTTTCATTTTTATAGTCTATTGCACGGTTACCTCATGCTTGGCATTTTTACCGGTCATGATCGCTTTATATGTGTGATTACCAGTAATTTATCATTTTTTTCTTTTTATGTAATTGAATTTTATGGTCTTGTCAAGCGAACTTAGCTTTTGTGGTCCATTTAATTAAGATAATATATATTTATACTTTATATAAATATTTGTATATTACAAACATAGTTATGTATAAAATATAAATATAATATTTATTTTTACTTCTAATATCTTTAATTTTATTTTTATAGCTAGATAATTATGGAGCGGGGAATTGGCATAAAATGATTAGTTGATCAAAGTAAAATTTGGAAGGAGATCTTTTTAAAAAGAAAAATATATAGAATGAAACTTTAAAATTATTCAAGAGTGAGAAAAATAACTTTTCAAGTAAATTGACTCATCTCGTATAAAAGTCACGATCCAAAAAATCAATTTAAGTTCACATAGTTGATTAATCACATAATTTTCAGAAGTAGGCTCTAGTATAGGTCAAAGGTAAAGAACAGGGGAACAAAGTAAATAATGGTGCATGCAAAAAAGTAAATAAGTAAAAATGGAATCAATCTTTGAGAATTGCGAAATACTTAATTTTGATAGAAACAATTTCTACACCATATCAATTTTAATGATAGGGAATGTTGAATAAAGCAAAATTAAATATTCACAAGCAAAAAAATTGTCAATATGACTATATTAAGAACAAAGTCAAATATATTCTCTTTTGTGATAAGTCTTTCTTAAAGTAATATAAATTTCGAGAATTCAAGAAGACAAAGATAGAAGGACATTATGCATAAAAGCATCACCTTATAAATAAAATACTAAAACAAAAAATTGGACTAACCTAAAAAATAAATGAAAAGTCAAAATATTATTTGAATAATGAGCATTAACTTAAAATATAATAGATGAAAAAAAATTGATGATAAAATTTATCAATTTAGAAAAAGAAAAAATTATTTAGCTATTAGAATATAACAAATTATATATATCATCTCCCATACATAGATATGTTGATAATATGTGTCTACGCACCACACACACACCACTTTGTCAAGATTCAAATCCCCGATATCCACACACCTATAAAGGTATATATAAATTAGGTCAAAGGCCGTGAAGATAATCCAAATTTAGGTTGATTTCAACTTGAAATTGTTTTTTATGATATGATTTTTTCAAATTGCTAATAAGTTTTGAGTTTAATTAAACAACAACAATTGAATTCATTTAATGTGTACTCAAACTAAAAAAGAGCTACAATTCAATTGAAATATATGGAAGTGTTAGGCTAGCACCCGAATCAAGTCATACATTTATTTAAATAGGCAATAATAAGTTGATAGTGAAACGGAGAAAAATTAAATGACATGATATTTACGTGGTTCAGCTAGTAACAAACTTATGTTTATGGGCGATGAGCGATTTAGCTATAATGAATTTTTTTATAGAGAGTTATAACAATTAGAAAAAATATCTAGTTATACCCAAAATTCCAAGAGAATAACATCACAATTCTCTCAAAAATAATTTTATTTCTTAAGTGTTTCCCAATTCTCTAGTTGCCGAAGGCTCAAAATATTGCTATTTACAAGCCTATCAAAACTCTCAATTTTGTTGTGTCTAACATGTGAATTCAAACATCTATTTATAGAACTTATATTGCCTTGTTACATGAGAAATGCGTCCGCGGCTTCGCCAAACAAATAGAATGCACCATTTGTCGAAGGCTCAAAATATTGCTATTTACAAGCCTATCAAAACTCTCAATTTTGTTGTGTCTAACATGTGAATTCAAACATCTATTTATAGAACTTATATTGCCTTGTTACATGAGCCATGCGTCCGCGGCTTCGCCAAACAAATAGAATGCACCATTTGTCATTTGAATTCACAATATGAAGTAGCAATTCATCAATTTGATTGCTTGGTCACCAGACAACGTGGCCATGTCCTATGCCTTGATGCATGAATCGTAGGCTCTCCATGCATAATTTGATCAAAATCATAATAGGCAGTCACGTGGTTCCTTTTTTGACCACAAATTCAAGTTATTATAACAAGTCCCCATATTAACTTGAATTTCGTGAAATTCAAATTGTGTTCTTGTTTCATCTATCAAGTCTAAGCATATCGTTCGCAACACCTATCAAGTTCAAGCAATGTTTGAACTTAACCTTTGGACGAGGCTTAGTCAGTATGTCTGCAGGATATTCATATGTAAAAATCTTTTTCACTAAGATATCATCCCTCGTTATAATATCTCGAACAAAGTGAAACTTCACATTGATATGCTCAGTTTTTTTATGAAACATCTAATCTTTAATCAATGAATAGCACGTTGACTATAACAGAAAATGACGATCTTGTTAGAGCAAGAACTAAGCTCTCCAAGCAAGCCTCTTAGTTAAATTCCTTCTTTAATTACCCCTGCCACTACAATGTATTTTGCTTCTGTTGTGGATAATGCAACCATAGGTTGCAATGAAGCTTTTCAACTAACTGCATTTCCTTCAATAGTGAATACATATCCTGTTATTGAGCTTCTTTATCAAGATTATTTGCATAACCAGAATCAATATAACAAACCAAAGAACTACTACTCCGTCCAAACTCAGACAAGCTTATGAAGTACCATGCAAGTATATCAGAATCCACTTTACCACATCCTAGTGTGTTTCTTTAGACAAGACAATCTACTAACCATATTAACAACATGTGAAATATGTGGGGGCATACAAACCATAGCATACATATTGCTACCACTTGCTCAGGAGTAGGTAACTCGGGTCATGCACCTCTTTTCATCATCAGACTTTGGTGATAGAGCAACCAGCAATCTAAAGTGTGCAGCCAATGGTGTAAATTAAATACCGGCGTAGAATTTTTCATACAGAAACCTCTCTAAAACTTTTTCAATACAACTCTTTTAAGTTAAATACAACTTTCCACCTCATCTATCTCTTTAGATTTCCACGCCAAGAATCTTCTTTGCTGGACCGAGATCCTTTATCCAAAACATTTCATTCATCTGCTTCTTTAACTCATCATTATCTGACATGTTTTTTGCTGCAATAACATGTCATCAACATAAAGAAGCAAATAGATAGATGAGCCATCATGAGTTTTTTGAAAACAAACACAACTATAGACTATCAACAGCTTATAAATGTTCACGAAAATCCATCTTTCTTGTGCTTTGACCACAAAGAAGACCTCTTTTACTCAACAAGTTCAAATCCTTCTCACTCATATGCTTGAGTCTCATATGCCATAATTTTGTAACATCAACATCTGACATAGCTGATAATGAAATTGTTGTCGAGCATGTATACTGTAGATCCTTGTAATACATACAAGCTACCTGCCTTTTTGGCTTTCATGACGATCAATTCGCCTTTGCTCACTTTCAATACTTAATCTTCAGTGAAAATTTACATCCATTAATATCAAGGGTACACAATGAGATGAACTTTTTCTTGAGATCTAGAACATATCAGACATTAGTGAATGTTTTTGACAATCCCATCATGCATCCGGATCTGGATGTTCCAATACTAATAGTTTTGCATGGCATATTATTCCCGACCAAAACAGCTCATCCACCAATGGACTTATATGTTGAGAACCAGTCCCAATTGGGACACATATGGTAAGAGCAACCCGTATTCATAATCACTCATTGTGAATTTGTCTGCTTCTTCGTCACAAGAAGCACATCAACGCCACCTCTGTCTTCAACAACACTTGCCTCGCTAGAGTCTTCAGTTTTGTCTTGTGGAGGGTTTCTCTTCTTCTGCAACTTATTGCAATTTCTGTGAATGTGCCCTGGTTCTTTACAGTGCCAACACGAAACACCTTTACTTTTGGATTTTGATCTAGACTTTGGTCTGCTTTTGTTGACTCCTCTTTGTTTGGATTCCCCCTACGTATAGGCCCGATGCGACTATTACTAGTTTGACCAATGATATCATGATAAATCTTTTCTTTGGTCTCCAAAGCAGATTAACATCCTTTAGAGAAATAGTATCTTTTCCATACATGTTTCTCTAAAATGTCCTATATGAAGGGGGTAATGAACAAATCAGTAACAAAGTTTTATCTTCATCATCATAATATCTAATGTTTACAAATCCATAATAATAGATTCAAACTCATCAATATGAGAACTCAAATATGTACCTTCATTCATTCGTAGTGAATATAGGCACTTTTTCTCATGCAACTTGTTCGTCAGAGTCTTTTGCCGATACAAAGACTCCAATTTATCCCAATGAGCTTTCGTTGTCTTTTCGGAGATCACCTTGCATAAAACTTCATTTGTCAAGGACAATTGGATAGTCGAGCGGGCTTTTTCATCCATTCCTCCCACTTATTACCCATCATGGGCCTCGAACTTTACAATGGTTAGAGCCTTTTGAATTCCGCTTTGTACGAGGACGGCACGCATCCTCACTTGCCATAGCGTGAAGTTGATCTCTTGATCGAATTTCTCAACATCAAATTTTTTTTTGACATCCTAACTTAATAGGAAATACCAAACAAATGTACCAACAACCAGGGCTCTGATACCAGTTTGTTAGGCTAACACTCGAATCAAGTAGTAGATTTATTTAAATAGGCAACATAAGTTGATAATAACGAATAAAATTAAATGATACGATATTTACGTGTTCGCCTAGTAACAAGCCTACGTCTATAGGTGAGGAGCAATTCCATTATAATGAAATTTTACAGAGAGTTACAACAATAAAGGAAAAATATTCTAACTATAACTGAAACCCCAAGAGAATAATTTCACATTCTCTCACAAAATTTTTTATCTCTCAATTGTTTCCCGACTCTCTATTTTTCGAAAGCTCAAAATATTATCTATTACAAGCCTATCAAAAGTCTCAATTTTGTTGTGTCAAACAAATGAATTCAAGCAATCTATTTATAGGAGAACTTCAACCCCCTTGTTGCATGAGAAATGCATCCGTGGCTTTGCCAAACAAATAGAATGCATCATTTCTCATTTCAATTCCCAAGAGGAAGTGGCAATTCATCAATTTGATTTCTTGTTCACCACAGACAACGTGGCCATGTCCTATGCCTTCATGCATGAATGTAGGCTCTCCCATGCATAATTTGATCAACAACATAATAGGCAATCATGTGGTTCCTTTTTTGACCACAAATTCGAGTTATTATAACAAATTCCACCTTATTTTGAATTTCACCAAATTCAAACAGTGTTCTCGCTCCATCTCACCAGATAGATGTGACTTGAAAGTGAAGAAAAAATTTGGCGATGGCAGTGAATCAAAGGTGGTGGCGCGAGTTAGGGTTCATTGGTTCAACGGTCCAAGTGATCGATAGATAGGAGAGGAATCCTTAAATTAGTTTAGGGCTTTTGTTAAGCTCAACAAGGTGCATATAGTGGTGGCATCGGATTGTTGTGGGTGGTGGCATGGGGGTGAGCAAAGAATGAGAAAGATGGCAAAAAAAAAAAAAAAAAAAAAAAAAAAAGAGAGATGTGGGCACTGGACTTGCAGTTGCAGTAACGAAAGAAGGAAGAGAGAGTGGTGGGTGGGGGTTGAGGGAGGGGGGCGGTTAGAAAAAATATATTAAAATAAGTAATAAAATTTATTTTTAGATTTTTGTAATTATTTATTACTTAACATTATTTTGTAAGAAACATAAATTTTTAAAAATAATTGAAATAAAATTTATTATAATTTTTTTAAAAATTCCACAGAAAAATAATTTTTGGTATTATTAGAGTTT